>APFE031467461.1:184048-203944 GCA_000404065.3 Pinus taeda
GTCGGTTTGTGAGATATCGTCTGCCCTAGTTTGATAATGAAGCCGCTAATGCTGATGCTGCTGATCTAGGGTTTGCTGCTGCTTATATGAATCAGATTTATTGTACTATTTCTCTGCTGAGTTATTGAAGATAAAAGAAGATTTGATTGAAGGGTTTCCCCGCATTGGGGTTTGTCCCTGGCTAGCCGCCACATCTTGTGTCTCTTGTCTTGGCTTGTTTTCTGTCGATCGTTTAATGTTCTATCTGCACTTTACTTTATATATATGTGATTGCTAATCTGTGGAATATAATAAGAAAAAGAAGTAAACTATTACAAGCATAGAACATACCATAACTTAACAAGTATCCTTATTATTTGGCTTTATAGTCACTCCCAAAAATATAACTTAAAATTTTCTTCTTTTTTTTTGGGGCCACAATAATTTTATCTTCTAGAAACCTAGCTTATGTATCCAAAGAGCATATTTCATTCATTAAGGGTGCTCGTCTTCTAACCAATGAGCTAGCATGAAGTTATAAATTCACATAAGATATTTTCCTACAAAGTGTGTTCTAATATTGACCCCGTGAGAGTAGGGACCATTTTGGGACAACAGGGTAGTCTACTAGATGAACCAACCCTTGTGAACAATATTTCCAAGTCAAAGATGATGGTAAGTACTCGTTCCTTTGATCTAATGAAGAATATCAAGCAATTTCTACACAACGATGTGATACATAAGAAAGTGGTGAATGTTTCTATGAAAAATGTCGAGAGGTTTATTATATCGAAGGTAAATCCCCTCTCCCTTTGATAATCCACTTAGATCTCAAATTGACCTAGGTCCATTTCTTTCACATGACATTAGTTTTTAATTTTGGAAATTATTGAGAGGGTCTCAAAAGATGGGTTGGCCTTAACCCTAAGAACACCTCCAAATCTACTACCAACTAAGATTGTTTAGGAGAAGTGATATTGGTTTTGGTCTTATATGATGCATAGTCCAATATAACTACACATAATAGGGAATAAATGATAAGGTTAGTTTAAAATCACATTAAGCTTGAGATTGGGATTGGAAAACAACTCTCAATTATCAAGGCCCCTGGCACTAGGGATATCCCTGGGAAGGTTTCATAATTCTAACCATTTCCATCAATATTAAGGGGTTAAGATCCTCTACAATAAATTTCTAGTAAACCACCTTTTCATATTACAAAAAATGACATCATTATGGTTTAGGTAACAATTATGTTAGATAGTGAGAGATCCAAAAGTATTATAGATTCCTTAATGAAAAATCGGTATTTTGTATGTTTTCACTCAAAGGGTAAATCGAGGGGTACCATAACTAGGTGGAATAAATCCTTACATTGACTAAACTACTTTTTGATTCCTACAAGCGTTGGACATGTTTTACATCTATGGAATTCCAAAATATTATATCCCTAACATTTTTTTGACCATAAAATAAAAGGAAGATATATTAGGGTTCCTTCTTTGCATAGGGTTTTCTAAAGAAACAAATATGATTGTGGATGTTTATCTTAAATTTGTGACAAGTAGGACTCAAGTCTAGGGTGAATTTTCTCCAATGGACACTTTATTATATTCCTTTGCAACATTGAATTATTGAGGATATGTGATGATATAGGAGCATCCTTGGCCACAAGTTTATGTTCACCTCGTAATAAGTGTTGTTACTCCTAGGGGACGCAGGAGCGGGAGGTTTAATTTATCACCTCGAGGAAGAAATAGAGACATAATTTTCCTGGGGATTAGGAAGGGAAACCAATAATAAAGTAGAGCTTCTTTCTCTATGGAAAGGACTGGAAATGGAAATTGCAAAGAAGATTTCTCATTTGGCAGTCTTTGGGGACTCCGTGATTGTACTTCAAAAAATCCTCAAAAGTTAGAGAAGCTCTAGAAATCGATATCCCTTCAATGATTCTAAGAATTTTGATGCAAATTCAGAAATTTGAAAAGGTTGAGTTTTATCACATTAAAAGCCTCCACAACCAATTTGCAGACTCATTGGCTAACAAAGGTACAACCCTATAACAAGGTGTGTTAATTATGGACTACGGTTCTCCAACTATAGTAAATATCCCATGAATAAAATCATACATTGATTTGGGATTTAATATTCTAATCCACTCAAATCTAAGGAATGAATAACCTTGAATTAAATATTGTTAGTGTTGAAGAAAGTGTAACTAGGTTCAGTATTTTCAAATGTAATTTTGATCTTTGTACTTGTCAAGAAAAAAGAAATATTATTTTTGTAAATTATAAGAATGAGTTTCTTGCTCATTCTATAGGTCTAGGAAAGTAAAAGAGTCAAAAACATGTGTAAATATCTCTTCTTGAGCATATATGTAATGTATATGAGTCAACCTAGTGTCTATATAAACCCTCCAAGACAAGCACAATCCTCTTGAAGAAGGCAACAAGAAAAATAATAAAGAGAGCAGTCATGTTGGCACAAATTGAATTAAATAAACTAAAGAAAGTCATGTCAGCTCAATAAAAGGACACAATACTTCACATTGTCACGTCATATCAAATAGAGAGACATAACTACTATATATACATAGTTAGGGTCACCACAAAAAAGCAAGATTTCATATTCTTCAATGAACTTCGGATGGGTGCAGGAGGTACAGGAATCTCAGATCAAGGCAGCAGAATAGTGCCTGGGATCTTTGAAACTTCGATTAAGTACAGGACCTCAAATCCTCTCAGATGGGTACACTAATCTGAACCTTGCATTACAGGAGGACACATCTCGAATACCCCTACTATTTCGAGTATAATTTCAGCAAGCAGATTATAGTCTTCTCCTCCTTGGTGGTGATAGTCTAGGGTTCAAGAAAAGACCACAGTCACAATCTCATTGTAAATGTAATGACATAGACCTTAGTGGATCACTGCCTCGATATGTTTTTTATGAAGAAGATGGAGATTATACAATAATCATTGTCTGGACATAATAGTAATCCCACAACAATGATCTCTCAACATATTGTACACAGTTATGACCTTGGCATAATGATCTTAGTGAAGACAAAGGCATGATGAAGACCTCAGTGCATCGATGAAGACATGGTGATGATAACATAGAAGAATGCATAAATGATCTAGGTGAAGGAATAGAAATGGTGAAACAATAATGACCTCAGTGATGTAGTAAGTGATGACCTCAATGGTGCAGCAATAATGATGATCTCAACAGTGACAAATAAGAGGATTGGTGTCTTGGTCTTGGAGTGGCATAGCATGTCATGGCTCATGGTCTTGGTATTCATCAATTGGAATCTCTATAAGAAGAATTGTGTGTGGGTTTTCCTCACCAAGAGGGAGAGGTTTTGGACCTGGAAGAAAGCCAAACATATTGTGTTTGTGTCTCTTTGTTTTGGTAGCTATGTGATGAACTAACAAAGACACTCTCTAATAATAACAAGTGAATATTATGTTAAGAAGAAAAGTTAAACCACCTCACAAATAGTTATCAAGTCTAGAAGAATCCTATTATATCTAATTTCCCTAGATTCTTCAACAAGCTATCAGAGCTATGATTATAGTCTAAGTCAAAGGAAGGGCAGAAAAGAGACATTTCAAAGATAAAGTTTCTAGTAGGACACCAAAGCAACCTGAAGGATATCAAGATCTGCATTGAAGAACAAACCCTGATCTTGATCAAACCCTAGCAATCAACAACAACAGTCTACAATAGCAGTCCACACCAGCAAGGGTTTTTTTCTATGCAATTAAGGAGACAGTCTATAGTAGCAATCTTGATCTACTCTACAAAAGAAGGCAAAGCATATTGAAGGAGAAAAATCATTTTCATCATCTTCAAGGTTATAAAATAAAGGATCGTTTCCTTGCCCTAGAAGAAAATCATCGAAGGAAAGCAGCAGAGCATCCTCATCAAAAGGAGCAACCTTTTCCATTGAAGAAAAGCTTTCCATCAAAGAGATGATCATCCAAGAGGAAAAATATAATACATCTTCTCCAAAAAGCATCAAAGTGATCAAGTAGAAGAGTTCATCTTCACTTGTCAAGTAATTATCTCTCATTTTTATAATCAAGTTTGATTAATTGACTTCATGATTGCAAGGATATCTATGGGTTGGATAGGTCATCAAAATTCCTTGCATGAAATTAGGAGGATTTTCATAATCCTCATAGATAAAATAATTCAGTGAACATATCAAGAAAAATGTCTCCTTTGAATTCATTAGAAGGAACTCTTAACGTCCTCTCATCCCTACGTAGCAAGAAAAGAGACATAAAAGAGATATATGAAATGCAGTGAAGAAGGTCATATCACTTAGGCCTGGTTGAAGGTATCAAAGAATGAAGGAATATCTTCATGAGATCTCAAATGAGAGATATGGGAAAGATGATAAGAAAACAATCATCATTGTTCTAATTGATGAACAAGGCAACAAATTTTCATAAACAAGAAGGTTATCTCATTCAACAATTTGTGATCTCTATGTTAAATAGAGAAAGACAATTTGAAGGAAAAAGTGTTGAAGGTTAAAGAACTCAAACATTTGCAGAAATGAAAGGGAATTTTTGTCCTCAAGCAAGACAAAGCAGTGCTATAGAAATATTGTGAAAAGAAAAATCATATCATCGAAAAGATGGAGGAAGTTGAAGAAAATGACCAAGGAAAGAGGGATCAACATATCTCCACTATGATTAGATGGTCTCCCTCACAAAAGGGGTGCTATCATAAGCTCCTAAATCTCTAGATATGACCATGATATTAATATGCATCATGGCATCATGAAACATTAGAAACAAGAGCTCGTGACAACACCTTGGGAATCATGAAGGACTAAATCCATGGCAGTTAAACATGAAGGATATAGCTCTTAGAAAACTCAGTGGACATCGAAGGAAAGAGTCATCTAGGACAAATCTCACCATACATCAAGTCAAAAAGGAAACATCTTCTAGTTGGGGACATACAAGATCCTCAAAATTCTCTAATGGAATCCTCGTCGTAGGGTTCACTAATCTATATGTGACCCTGGTGAAGGAAATCAAAACCCAAAAGATCAACAAGACTTGATTGGAAAATATCCCAGAAAGATATGAAGACTCTGATGGAAAAGATGTAGACCCTTTATAAGAGATATCTTTGGGAGATGTGTCAACATGAATGTAGGATGTTGATACCTATATAAAGATATCATGATGAAGATCCACCTAGAAAGGTACGATTTGATTTAATGATATATTTGATTTCTTGAATAATATCTGGATAAGTTCGCGCGGGGCTTCTTACAAGTACAACTAGAATTCATGTGATGAATGGAAGAAGCATGATGAGAAAGAAGTAGTCATATGATCAAGGTTCCAAATATGAAGGCCACTTTCCATGAAGAAAGAAATGGCATGACAAACTAAGGAGGAAAGTGATCGATGGTTGTTTCCCTACAAGAAAGAAGCTCAACTAGCTTTCATGACATCAAGGAGAGAAGTTGATGATGTAGCTGAAGGACCCATGAATAACAAGTTTCTAGTGTATAAAAGAGTCCCTAGCTAAGAGGGAGCTCTAACAGGTCCCTAATCAAGAGGGAGCTTGGATTAGATCACTCCTAATTAAAAGGGAGTGACAATTATGTTTTTCTATCTCATGTGTCATGCACTAGACCAAGACTAACGCCTGTAAGTCTAGGTGAAGGCCATGAATAGAAATTTAGACACATGATAGACACAACATTCTTGTCTTCACTTGAATAGAAGGTCATACCTTTATCATTCTCTAGCATCCGATGCTCTTTGAGGATGTGTAGGGCATCCAAGATAAGGGTAGGCAAGAGGACTAATATTCTTTGAGGGCTAGGAACCCAAGATAAGAATAGTCCTAGAAGATCATACTCAATGAACACCTGGGTGCGTATGTACCTTGAGAGACAATGATAAAGGTGTCTGTAAATCATTTGTCTCACCAACATTTTTCCTGAACTTATGATAGATAGAGTTGTTAGTCAAGGACTTGCTATAAACAATGTTGGGTACTATGATGTTATACAGATAGATTACCGATTTGATTCTTCTTATGAGAAATTCTTCAGATTGAGAATGTCCAAGTACCATTATAAATACCTCCCTAGTTAAGAGGGAGTGTTAAAGAAAGTGTAACTAGGTTCGGTATTTACAAATGTAATTTTGATCTTTGTACTTGTCAAGAAAAAGAAATATAATTTTTGTAAATTATAAGAATGAGTTTCTTGTTCATTCTATAGGTCTAAGAAAGTCAAAGAGTCAAAAACATGTGTAAAGAGCTTTTCTTGAGCATATATGTAAGGTATATGAGTCAACCTAGTGTCTAGATCAACCCTCTAAGACCAGCACAATCCTCTTGAAGAAGGTAGAAAGCAAAAATATAAAGAGAGCAGTCATGTCAGCCTCAAATTGAATTAAATAAACTAAAGAAAGTCATGTCAGCTCAATAAAAGGACACAACACTTCATACTGTCATGTAAGCTCAAATATAGATACGTAACTACTATATATACACAGTTAGAGTCACCACAAAAAAGCAAGATTTTTTATTCTTCTCTGAACTTCGGATGGGTGCAGGAGGTACAGGAATCTCAGATCAAGGAAGCAAAACAGTGTTTGTGATCTCTGAAAATTCGGGTAAGTACAAGATCTTGATTCCTCTCGGATGGGTACATGAATCTGAACCTCGCATTATAGGAGGACACATCTTGAATAGCCCTACTATTTCGGGTATAATTTCAGTAAGCATATTACAGTGTTCTCCTCCTTGGTGGTGACAGTCTAGGGTGCAAGGAAAGACCACAGTCACAATCTCATTATAGATGTAATGACATAGACCTTACTATTGATCACTTCCTCGATATGTTTGTTATGAAGAAGATGAATATGATACATTGATCATTGTCTCGACATAATAGTAATCCCACAACAATGCTCTCTCAACATACTGTACATAATTATGACCTCGACATAATGATATTAGTGAAGACAAGGGCATGATGAAGACCTCAGTGCATCGACAAAGACATGGTGATGATAACAGAGAAGAACGCAGAAATGATCTAGGTGAAGGGATAGCAATGGTGAAACAATACTGACCTCAGTGATGCAGTAAGTGATGACCTCAATGGTGCAGTAATAATGATGATCTCAGCAGTGACAAAGAAGAGGATTGGTGTCTTGGTCTTGGACTGGCATAGCATGTCAAGGGTCATGGTCTTGGTATTCGTCAATTCGAATCTATATAAGAAGAATTGTGTGTGGGGTTTCCTCTCCAAGAGGGAGAGGATTTGGCCCTCTAAGAAATGCAAACATATTTTGTTCTTGTCTCTTTGTTTTGGTATCTATTTGATGAACTAATGAAGACATACTCTAATAATAACAAGTGAAGAATATGTTAAGAAGAAAAGTTAAAACACCTCACAAATAGTTATCAAGTCTATAAGAATCCTATTATATTTAATTTCCCTAGATTCTTCAACAATTAGGAAATTAAATGTCTGCATGAGGAATAATTCCTCAGAAATTTGGAGTTGGTGGCCCGCAATTTTGATGTTTCGCATCAGGGTCCTCTCCAGCTGTGTCACTGAGAAGGAAGGATGCATATTTCTTTTCATGTGGAGGTTTTGGTTGCTATTTTCAATATATTATGCTATGGTCGAGCAAGCTCACACATAGCAAGTCTTGAAATACTTAAATTTATTTGAGCCCACACACAACAGAGGTGACTTAGAGATCGAAAATCTTGTCAAGTAATCGCAGAACTAGGAAGAAGGAATTGAATGCGAGCACAGTGTTGGAGGTAGATATGGACTAGGAGTGATAGTTTAAAAATGGAGATTGTTGGTCCTTGAAATATCATTGAGATAGTGTAATTTTGGAATTTTATGTAGGATGGAACACTTAGTTCAGTCGCAAAGCGAATAAAACTCGAAGGCTCATCTGGCATTGAGTATGTCATATTCGGCATCCCTCATATCTAAGTAGGGCGATAAGGTATCCTTGGAGGCTCACTCTCATTTCACCTTATTTTTTCAACAACTTGAGTCATTGTAGGACAATGTTGAATGCTTATACATGACAGTGGATAGGTTGGCCTTCAAAGTGAATCACATTGAACTAATTGTGGAAACAACGACATTGGGCATCCTTGAGGAGGTATTTGGAATTTCAAATAACCCAACACAATAAGAATGAGAAGGGAATCAACTGGAGTAACTATTGGACCAATCCATGTGTGGAAATTATGTGTAGATTCAAACTAAAAATTATAATATGCTAAAACAATTGACTTGAATTTACTCTACTCATTAGTGGAAATAATAAACAATCGATGAAATCATGATGCATAAAAGAGAAAGAATTCAATCACACATAACACAATGATTTTTTGTGGAAAGCCACAACTAAAAACCCTTACTATCTGTATATTTCATTAATCAGAAAATATGAGAAGATTACATTGCTTTTCTCAAGCCTGAGCAACCTGTTTGGTCTAAAATGCGGATGCAAATTAGTGTTTCATTTACTATCAATCCGGGTAAGTAAACTTCGAGGATCATCTAATATATATGGACTTAGAGACAAACTAAACTAAGCTAGGTGAATAAATGCCAAATCTCCCTTACAGGAGGTATTTCATTGGGATCTCCAACATATATTTAGTCATTTAACAAAATGAAATCTAAAAATTAAAAGACATTGTGATAAGTTCAAGAAATATTAAAGCTCCCTTACAGAAGACTGCTCATTAATATTTCTAATCATCTTAATCAACAAAACCTAATTCTGATTGATTGCATGAAATATTTAAATCAGTTAGACTGAATTAAATAATTACAACTCAAAATAAACTCAACTGGGGCTCCTAAAAAGTAGGATACACTCTACATGACTTAAGTTAGACCCTAAACTAAAATTAAATAAGACAACTAAGTCAAATTAACTTAGTTAACTATTACAAGTTGTCATGAGATGTGAAATTACAATTTAATTCCTAATTTAATTCGAGGACAAAATTAAATTAGGATTTTATTGTTGCATTTTCAACGCTCCCTCTCAACAAGAAAGGGAGTATCTGCTACCTTGATCCTACCTATGTGAAACTCGAATTTTCATCTTGACAATGCCTTTGTCAAAATATATGCATCTTGATCCTCTGTAGGAATGTACTCCAACAACATGATTCTCCTCTCCACACAATCTCGTCGATGGTGATAATGAATGTCAATATGATTGGACCAATCATGAAAAACTGGATTCTCATAGAGTTTGATACAACTCTGATTTTCATAGAAAATTGATGTAGGATCCATCTGCTGACCAAATAACCCAACAAGGATCTTCCTAATACAGATAGCCTCACAAGCTACTTGACTAGTATCCATGCACTATGCTTCCATTGAACTAAGTGCAACTAATCTCTGCTTCCTGTTGTAACAAAAAACTATTGTTGACCCAATACTAAAGATCATCTCTGATGTTCTCTTCCTGATGGACTCCCAGTCCAATCAACATCTGTGAAGCCTTGAAGCTTCACTCCCTCTGTCTGTATGTACCAAAGACCAAACTGAGTGGTTCCTCTGAGATATCTCAATGCATGTTTAGTTTCCTTCCAATAAAGTTTGGTTGGCTTAACCATGGCTTGACTAAGTTGGTTAACCAATAAACACATGTTCGTTCGTGTGTTCACCAAATAAATAAGTGAACCCACAAGGTATCTACAAATATTAGCCTCCACTACTTCACCTGAAGTAACATCTTCCTTCCTCCAATTACCTACTAGAGGAGTCTCCATGTGGAACCTCTTCAGTATCTCGTTGGCATACTTTCCTTGAGAGAAAAATAGTTCCTCATCTCCTTGCCATACTTCCATACCAAGAAAGTAATGCATGAGCCACAGGTCCTTCATCTCGAATTCTCTTCCAAGATCCTCTTTGCAATATTTTATCAGCTTCTCATCACCTATTAGAATCAAATCATCAACATATAATACTATAATCAACAATTTACCTTCAACCACAATATGGTAAATATTTGCATTTGCTTCACTTTTGGTGAAGCCAAAATGAGTGAAATAGTTGTCAATTCTAGTGTACCAAGCACGAGGTGCTTGTTTTAGTCCAAGCAGGGCTCACTTGAGTTTTCACATAGGCAACTCTTCGTTGAAGGTCTCAAATCCTTTTGGATGCTCAATATACACCTCTTCCTCAATCATATCGTTGAGGAATGTTTTCTTCAAATCCATCTGATGTATCTTCCATCCCATCTGCATTGATAGTTCTAGAATAGATCTGATTGAAGAGTACCTTGCTACTAGAGCAAAGGTCTCATCGTAATTAATTCCCTCTACCTGAGAGAACCCTTTGGCCACAAATTTGGCCTTGTGTTTCTGCACAGTCCCATATTTTGTTTGTTTTACCTTGTAAAGCCATTTGCAACTCACCACTAACTTGTTTGCTAGACTTGGGACCAGTTCCCAAACATTATTTCTCATAATGGATTCATACTCCTCAACCATGGCATCAACCCATACTAGTTGTTGCATTGTTTCCTTGAACAAGGATGGCTCAACTTCTACACTCTCACTCATCAGAGCCATGTAGCTATTGTACCGATCTAGTGACCTCATCTACATGCGCTTTGATGTGGGTGCTCCCACATTCTCTCTAGCACCATGCATCAATCTGTCAGCCTCTCTAGTGAACTTCCTTCCATCTCTGGAAGTATTTGCATGATTGGGTGCTTCCACTCACTGATCCTCTGCATGTGGCTGCTCCACATCATCCTGAGGTTTCTCCTTTAGAGCTAAAAGCTCCTCATTTGCATGTAACTAAATCTCCCTGTCAAGGGAACATCTCATGGCCTTCTCTTCATCAATCTTCACATATCTACGAACCACTTTCATCTTATTGGATGGTAATTACACCTGATTGTTGTGAGGTGTATCAGTGTACCCCACAAATATGCCTAACTCTGTTGTTGGCTCTAGCTTTTTCCATGCATCCTAGGTAACATGACAATATATTGATGAACCAAAGATCCTGAAGTGTGTCACATTTGGTTTCTTACCTGAAAAAGCTTATTTTGGTGTACCCATCCCAAGAATTCGATGAGGACTTTTGTTCTGCAAATAAACACTTTTGTTATTCCTTTCAGACATCCCATTCTGTTGTGGGTTATGAGGTGCTATTAACTCCCACATAATTTCGTATGATTCACATAAGTTCTTGAATTCTTTCGACACATATTCTCCATCGTTATTGCTTCTGAAAGCTTTAACTTTCCTATCAATATATTTCTCGACAAGTGCTTTAAATTCACGAAATTTAGTGAACATCTCATCTTTCTTTTGCATAAAGAAAATTCAGCACTTATGATAAAAATCATCAACAAATATTACATAATACATGTGCTTAGACGTGCAAGCTATCACTAGTGTTCCACACACATGAGTGAACTCTATCAAGGATCACTTGCACTCGACTATATTTACCATGAAAGGAAGCTTTGGTGTACTTCCCCAATTTACACCCTTTGCATGTGTCTCTCTACTTTGGTGTACCCTTGGCAAGTCTTGTAGAAATTTGTTACTTAATCTTCAAATCTCAGTGGTTCAAGTGACCCAGTCTTCTATGCCACAACTCACCGATGTCTCAGCTTTGCACCTTCTCTGATTTTTTGCTCAAATCAGCGCGGTCTTCTACATCTAATTTGTAGAGGTTCTTCACCCAAACCCCAATCTGATACACCTATCCTCAAGTTATGTGACGAATCAAATCCTTTCCTTAGATAAATATCACATTGTAGCCACGATCCCCCAACATGGCAATTGAAACCAAATTCTCCTTCAAACCCAAAACATACATGACATCTTTTAATGTGAGAGGAGAACCAAACTCCCTCTGAAAGGTAACAATATCGTTGTCAGTCACGCTATACCTCCCATCATCTCCCATCTCGATGTGCATATGGAGTTCCTTTTCCTCCAAGTCACTGAAGAAATTTTTGTTGTCAGTCATATGGAATGAGGCTCCACTATCCAAGTACCACACACTATCCATCACCAATGTCACCATGCAAGTGATGAGGGTGAAATCTAGCTCAAATTGTGAAGTAAGAGCTTCACCTGCTGCTCCTCCTGAGGGCTTCGTACCAGCCTTCTTGTGTGTATACTTTGTGGCAAAGTGTCCTAGATCGTGACAGTGAAAACATTTAATCTTATACATGTCCTTCTTCCTGCCTTGATTGGAATCTGATTTGGAATGGGATGACTTCCCCTGCCCTTTCTTTTCCTTTCTAGCTAAGGCACAATTCTCCTCATCATCATGCTTGGATGAGGATCCATATTTTGTGTTCTGCTTAATCTCTTCTTATACCAAGTCAAACCTCAAACGCTCCCACTTTTGTACCTTCTCCCTCCCATTAAATGAGTCCTAGTAGTTGTGCCAAATCTTGGGAAGGCCTAGAAATGCTAGGCTCACCATATCATCTTTGGTAACCGTAACATTGACACTTCCAAGCTCATCCCGATATTGGGTGAACTTGTTCAAGTATTTTGGTATTGAGTTGCCCTTCTCCATCTTGATATTTTTGAGCTTGTCCTTCAATGCTAGCTTCATGTGGTCATTGTTGTTTTGAAACAGGTTTGTCAAGGCCTTCCACATTGAAAATGGAGTTTCCTTGCCATGGAGGTTCGAGACAATATGATCTCGAACTCCTAGGATAATCCTTCTCGCCTTTGCCACACATTTTCTCCACTCTACCAGATATTGAGCATCAGATGGCCTAGGAATATCTTTGTCTATGAATTCCTTAAGCTCGTTGTCTTCCAACACTACCTCCATCCTGTCCTTCCAAACAATAAATTTCGAACTACCCTCTAGGTCATATTTGAGTCTCAATATGTAGAATGACATCCTGCTAGCTCTAAAGTATGATACTGCAAATTCGATTTCTCCTGTGAAAGTAAAACTCGTATTCTCCTGTTCTATAGTGATTTTAGTTTTGATACTATTAGCTTCCTGCTGCAGCAGGTTATTCATTTTTCATGATTGGCATTTTACAGGCCAAATATGTAGTACCCTGCTTGCTGCAATGCTCCATATTTGCTTAGCAGTCTCCAAGTGAAGAAGGCTATTTCAAGTTCATCCAATTGCCTTCAAATTTTGTAAAGTTGTCCCGGTATCGCCATTTTTCAGTTAAAGGGAGGTCCAAATAGTTAAATCTTGGTCTCCCTAGGTTTAAATTTCCTGTTTTAGAATATAGAGATTGTAAATCTGTCCAAACAGTTTAATCTTGGCAGATTCTTAGATAGGTAGAGAAGCAGAGGAGCCCAACAACTTAATCTGGGCTCTGGAAGAAATAAGGGTAGTATGTAGATAGGAAAGCATCAAAATTAAAATGAATGATGGGTTTGCAAAGTAAGTGCACCCCCAAACAAAAGAAGAAAAAATGCTAGGTAAGTAGGCTGGGTAGGTAGTTCTGAGGTTGTTGAATCCTAAATTGCTGACTAGTTCCAGGTTTTCAGTTGTCATATCATTCAGGACACAATCAGCAAAGATTTGTACGCAAAAAGCTCAAAAGAGGTATAACTGACTCCCCTTCTTTGTTCTCCCCAATCATTAACTAACTTCCCCAAAAGAGGTCAAGATCTGCTTGACACCTCTTAAGTTCCCTCATCTTCATAACACTGGCTTGGGTAAAGATCTGCTTTATTCAAAGTTGTTCCATATTTTCTCCTAAAGTATGGTCCTACCCCCATGTAACAGCCTAAGCTCTCCTGAACTTAGCGCTTTCTTACCATCTCCATATTAACCACTAACATTATTATTTAGCTCCCTATTCTTCCCATCCCCTTATTAATATTAAGTAAAATCCCCTACGTAATATCCCTCCCCCTGGTTGAAAAATAACCATAAGTACTCCCGGGAATTGCTCAGTTTATCTGAAACTCAGCAAGAACCCTTGACCTCCAAAACCACCTCCCAGATACAATGGACCCCTTCCAAAGTATAAAATCCCTTTGAGGTAATCGGACCCCTTCCGAAACCTCAAATGCCCTTCACACCCACTTACTTGCTCTTTCCTCCCAAAACTTACACTCTGTAGAACCTTAAAGCCTGATCGCATCGCAACATCGCACTTTCATCTCCATGCAGGTCATCACCCATCCGTCTCCGCCCGACACGATATTGCGATATCATCGATCGGTGGTCGCAAGCGCCGAGTGTCGAACTCAATCACCCATCCGTCTCCGCCCGACCTGATATTGCGATATCGGCGATCAGCGGTCACAAGCGCCGAGTGTCCAACTCAAGCACCCTCCATTCCCCGCCGATGCGATATTGCGATCGCATCAGAGTTTCTTCATAACATTACCTCCAATATCAACACCTTCACCACGTCGCTCTGTACCAGGGACCCACCACAGCTGACGTCATCCGCCGTACAACCGATGCCATGCTGACGTCAGCAGCCAGAAAAGCCGAAAATTTGCGCAGGAAGAAAAATCGCACTTCGGAGCTCCAGATCAAGAAACAGAGGCAGTTTTCAATGCGTGATTAGCGCGAAACATTTCGAGGAATCTTCGGGGAATCTTTTGATTTCTTAGCCCATTGCGCGCCGAAAAAGCCCGAAAATCGCCCGATCGTGCCTAAAAGGATCCGGTTTAAAGACAGCAGCAGATCAATCAAAGAGTTAAAGTGTATCAGATCAAATTATCAGGCATCAAGCGTGTCAAAGGGTATCAGTCGACAGCGGAAGCCATCAATTTAGCGGCAAAGAGTATCAACGAATATCTTGAGCAGCGGCCCGAAGCAGGAGAAAATCTAATATCTTCCAGCAGATTCATAGAATGAGGGCGAAACTACTTGAAGCTCTCAAATCACAATTATTGCACATTCAATTCACACCAGAACAGAACTGCAGTTCCCGAAGCACAATCACTCCAGAAGCACTGCATCTGGCCCCCAAGAGCCACCTCATCACCTGTTCCGATGATCCAGCTGCCCCCAGCGCAGCCAAAAAGATTTACTTGCATTTAATTCCAGAAACACTTAGATTTTTGAAGAGTTCTCTAAGCAGACCCGTTGAGGTCACTTGTAATGATGTCTTTCCGATATTTTGCTTATAAATACCACCCTGAGCAATGTTGTGAGGGGTTGGTTGTTGGTAGTAGTTGTTGGTCAGTCTTCTTTCCAGCATTTTCTCCGAGCAGAGACTCGCACTGTAACTTTCATAATTTCCATAATCAAAGATTGCTAAAAGCATGGATTGCGAAACTACTTGATGTTTTCTCTTGGCCAAGGAATGATCACGGAATTCCTGTGCTTCTACATGATCCAATAAGTGTTCCTCTCCTCTGTTTAATTTTATGTTTTTTTTTACCACCTTTCCGCCTTTCTAAATCGCAGGAAAAAAGAATAGCTTAAGATTTGTTTCATTACACCTTAAGTTCAATTTCTGCGTTTTTCAATGTTTTCTTCACAGAAACAGTTATGAGCTTGTATTCTTAAATGATCTGGTTTACGCTGTTTCTTTCACATATGAGTGCATGTCTTAGGAATTCTTAACTTCTCCTGGATCCCATTCATCCATTTCTCCCCTTTGTCAGCATGATGAAATGATTCTCCTTTGCCTTTCATCCCTGATGTCCACTCTGTACTTTCAGCAGACAGAAAATTGTATCATGTGTGGCTATCCCACTCCGTATCCCCTTGTGACCAAGAAAACGCTCGCAAGCCTCAATCTGTGACTCCATGCCCAATGGTTTGAAACTTATCACACCTTACCGTGCCCCTCTGTGCGAGAATCCTACCTTCTTTCCAATCACAATCAACACTCCATTGAAGTCAGAAAGATAGCCTAAAATCATCAACTAAGGTTGAATCGAAAGGAGAGAGCCCTCTCCGATTGCAGGTGGGCTAGAACATGCAATCAGAAGATTGGTTTGTGGTTACCTTGGCCGTATCCCTACTAGGAGCCTAGGGACAACCTGAGTGATAACATAATGGCGACTCCACTGGGGACTTCCTCAGATAAATCAATGTAACCAGTCTGCAGCCCTATAGAGGAAGAAACCGACTTGTGAAAGCCTCGGTCGACCTGTATCTGCGTACTCCATTGGGGATTCAAGCGCTTTTTTCATCTTTAAACCCCACTAGAGAAAGTGCTATTGTTCTTCAAATCTTGTCACGCTTAGTTCTGATCTTTGATGGTGGACAGAGATCAGGCACTTCAGAGTCTAGGCATCCACCTAGCGACTCCACTTCAATTTCAATCAAAGGCTCCACTTAGGAATGAACCAAATGTTACAGCCAAGTGCTCCATGTATTAACAATAAGAGAGAATGACCGAATCCTGGGAGGAACTTCCATTTTATGAAGCTTTAGATGAATGTAGAAAAAGTTTATCAGAGTTTGAGCTTAATGAAGAATTTTTCAGAGCGGTATTGTCAAAAATACCAGGCGGCCGTAATAAACTTTTCCTTGAGTTGGTTGTTGAAAAATATGAGAATGAAGTTGAACTCTTGGGAGCTCAGATACAGTCTTGTAATTTCCGCGACCCTCAAGAGTTTTACCAAAATCTTCCTCCCCCAGTTCACAAGTAAATAGTGCTATCTCCTGAATTATAGTTTGAGTATGATCTGGGTGCCAAGGGAAAGACAGAAGGATCAGCTGCTAGGCTCATTACCAAAGATGTAGCTACTTCATCTGACCCAAAGAACCCGGAATCATGCCGAAGTCTCCCTTCCCCTATTCAGGAGGAAACACTGTTTCCTGAGGACCTGTAGATTCTGTATGATTCAATTTTCAAGGCAAAGACAGAAGGACTAGCTGCTAGGATCATTACCGAAGATGCAACCACTCCATCTAACTACGAAGACCTTGAATCATGCCGAAGTCTCCCGTCCCCAACGTAGGAGGAGATGCTGCTACCTGCTGATTTACAAACTCTGCATGATTCTATTGACAAGATAGAGACGGAGTGGTTGACTGCCAGGCTTACCACCTAGGACGCAGCTGTTCCGTCTGACCCAGAAGAATTAGAAGAAGTTCTCTCACATGATAAGTTTATAAATCCCATTGCAGACTACACAGAACTTTGGCTTAACCAAATTTTGTTAACGTGCTTTCTCAGTGAAGACCACATACTTCAACAGCAATCGATAGATGCCACAATTTTGGTTATAAAAGCATATACCTGAATGATGCTTTTACATTAAGAAACTATCAGTCAGCAAGTTCATCTTGTTTCACAGTTGCTTAAATGGCTACACTGGTTGTTTGATTTCACCTAACGACAAAGTAACTGCTGGTTAGGGTAGGTAGGTAGAAGGAATAAAGCGGCCGGAGAAAACAAGTTTTGCTGAAGACAGCAAGAAACTAAAAACCGTGGCTCCATCCCTGAGTGGAGCCACGGTTAGCTTCCTACTGCAGCAGGTTATTCATTTTTCATGATTGGCATTTCACAGGTCAAATATGTCGTACTTTGCTTGCTGCAATGCTCCATATTTTCTTAACAGTCTCCAAGTGAAGAAGGCTACTTCAAGTTCATTCAATTGCCTTCAAATTTTGTAAAGTTATCCCGGTATCGCTATTTATTTTTCAGTTAAAGGGAGGTCCAAACAGTTTAATCTTGGTCTCCCTAGGTTTAAATTTCCTGTTTTAGAATATAGAGATTGTAAATCTGTCCAAACAATTTAATCTTGGCAGATTCTTAGATAGGTAGAGAAGCAGAGGAGCCCCAATAGCTTAATCTGGGCTCTGGAAGAAATAAGGGTAGTATGTAGATAGGAAAGCATCAAAAGAAAAATGAATGACGGGTTGCAAGTCTAAGTGCACCCCCAAACAAAAGAAGAAAAATGCTAGGTAAGTAGGCTGGGTAGGTAGTTCTGAGGTTGTTGAATCCTAAATTTCTGACCAGTTCCAGGTTTTCAGGTGTCATATCATTCAGGACAAAATCAGCAAAGATTTGTACACAAGAAGCTCAAAAGAGGTATAACTGACTCCCCTTCTCTGTTCTCCCCAATCATTAACTAACTTCCCCAAAAGAGGTCTCTGCTCAACACCTCTTAAGTTCCATCATCTTCATAACACTGGCTTGAGTAAAGATCTGCTTTACTCAAAGTTGTTCCATATTTTCTCCTAAAGTATGGTCCTACCCCCTTGTAACAGCCTAAGCTCTCCTGAACTTAGCACTTTCGTACCATGTCCATATTAACCACTAACATTATTATTTAGATCCCTATTCTTCCCATCCCCTTATTAATATTAAGTAAAATCCCCTACGTAATATCCCTCCCCCTGGTTGAAAAGTAACCATAAGTACTCCCGGGAATCGCTCAGTTTATCTGAAACTCAACAAGAACCCTTGACTTCCAAAACCACCTCCCAAATACAATGGACTCCTTCCAAAGTATAAAATCCCTCTGAGGTAATCGGACCCCTTCTGAAACCTCAAATACCCTTCACACCCACTTACTTGCTCTTTCCTCCCAGAAACTTACCCTTTATAGAACCTTAAAGCCAAATCGCATCGCAACATCGCACTTTCATCTCCATGCAGGTCATCACCCATCTGTCCCCGCCCGACGCGATATTACGATATCGTCGATCGGCGGTCGCAAGCGCCGAGTGTCCAACTCAAGCACCCTCTGTTCCCCGCCGATGCGATATTGCGATATCGCCGATCGGCGGTCGCAAGCGCCGAGTGTCCAACTCAAGCACCCTCCGTTCCCGGCCGACGTGATATTGTGATATCGCATCGGAGTTTCTTCATCACATTACCTCCAGTATCAGTACTTCACCACGTCGCTCTGTACCAGGGACCCACCACAGCTGACGTCATCCGCCGTACAGCCGACGTCATGCTGACGTCAGCAGCCAGAAAAGCCGAAACTTCGCGCATGAAGAAAAATCGCACTTCGGAGCTCCAGATCAAGAAACAGAGGCAATTTTCGATGCATAATTAGCATGAAATAGGCCATTTCGAGGAATCTTTGGGGAATCTTCTGATTTCTTAGCCCATTGCATGCCGAAAAAGCCCGAAAATCGCTCAATTGTGCCTAAAAGGATCCTGTTTAAAGACAGCAGCAGATCAATCACAGAGTTTAAAGTGTATCAGATCAAATCATCAGGCATCAAGCATGTCAAAGAGTATCAGTCGACGGCGTGAGTCATCAATGTAGCGGCAAAGAGTATCAGTGAATATCTTGAGCAGCAGCCCGAAGCAGGAGAAAATTTAATATCTTCCAGCAGATTCATAGAAAGAGGGCGAAACTACTTGAAGCTCTCAAATCGTAATTATTGCACATTTCATTCACACCAGAGCTGAACTGCAGTTCCTGAAGCACAATCACTCCAACAGCACCGCATCTGGTCCCCAAGGGCCACCTCGTCACCTGTTCCGATCCAGCTGCCCCCAGCGCAGCCAAAAAGATTTACTTGCATTTAATTCCAGCAACACTTAGATTTTTGAAGAGTTCTCTAAGCAGACCCATTGAGGTCACTTGTAATGATGTCTTTCCGATATTTTGTTTATAAATACCACCCTGAGCAATGTTTTGAGGGGTTGGTTGGTTGGTAGTAGTTGTTGGTCAGTCTTCTTTCCAGCATTTTCTCCGAACAGAGACTCGCACTGTAACTGTCATAATTTCCATAATCAAAGATTGCTGAAAGCATGGATTGCGAAACTACTTGATGTTTTCTCTTGGCCAAGGAATGATCACAGAATTCCTGTGCTTCTACATCATCCAATAAGTGTTCCTCTCCTCCGTTTAATTTTATGTTTTTTACCACCTTTCCGCCTTTCTAAATTGCAGGAAAAAAGAATAGCTTAAGATTTGTTTCATTACACCTTAAGTTCAATTTCTGCATTTTTCAAT
>APFE031467461.1:211446-266706 GCA_000404065.3 Pinus taeda
ATAGTGACATAGGTTGGCATTTGGGCAACTTTGAAAAGAGTGAGAGCAAACCCTAGACCTAATGCCTAGTGACCAAATTTTGCTTGAAGACTCATTGAAATGACAAAATGTGACCTTGACACTTCAAAATCACTTTGTAAGAGCATATTTGATCACTGGAGGAAGGCTGGAAAGACTGACACTAACAGTATGTGGGAGCATAAGTCTATACTGGCACTTTTCATCTCAAAGAGGAGGAATCACCCAACCTACAATGAAAGCGATAGTTACTAGGCTTTACGACGTCAGAATGCGTCTCTAGCCTAGATTTCTAAATGTTGTGCGTTAGGTTCCAAAGCGTTTTTATGTTCATTGAATTTATTTTATAGTTGATATTTCTTAATAAGTTTTCCTTTAAGGTTCACCGCGTGATGTAGATATACAATTCCTAAATATGTAATATAAGATGATAAACAATCATTTACTCTTCTTTTTGCAATGAAAATCCTAGGTACTAAGGAAAGAGAAGCGATTTTCTTTCAACATAGAGTAAAGAGCACACACTAGATGAACTGTCCTAAATCAAAATAAACAAGTAGTATAAATGTAAATGCACATGCATGTATTTGTTTTCCGCTTTCTTAATGTGTGAATGACAAAACGAATGCTAAGTACAAATCTGAATTATCTTTTGAAAGTGACAGTACTAACAATTTTCTCTTCAAAAGACGAAAGGAAGACAAGGACGACACTTTGCGATTTTGAATGGAAAACTGCTTTCGACACTTGAAATACTATTAATTCAAATCAAATACAAGAGCAACAATGTAATTGACCATAAAAAAGAGTAGGCTCTTTTTCTTTGATTGAAAATGACACTTGTGACACTTCCAAATCAAAAGACAATAGTTCGATTAAGCTACTTCTTTGTAAAGGAGAACTGTAAATGGCAAAAAATACATAAAAACATTCACATTTCGTTGTACAAAGGAGGTTGGACTAATGCAAAGGAAGGGAGTTTCAACAGTGGTATACTGATCACAGACAAAAAAATTCCTGAATAAAGCTGAAGAGGGTGAAGAAAAAACCAAAATCTAGAGGCAAAAACAGTCTTATCTTATCAATGCACCTATAACACAGGGAAACAAGGATACATTTCACCTACTACACACGGGAGGTTCGATGCATCCAGACTGTCAAAAGGAGACAATGCGATGGTCTAGGGACGAGACATTAACTTGGTTTTTGGTGACAGTTTGTAGCTTAGTTCAGGGATTTAAGCTGAGCTAATGATAGTTAGTAAATACAAAGCATAGGGGTTGATCTAATGAGGTTACTTGAGCCACCACCAGGGCAATTAGGATGTTTGCAAGTCAGATGTTTAATTCATAAACTAACCCATAGATTGACTGAAGTAGCATTTATCTACTTTACAGTTGCATAGAAAAAACAGTTCGAAGGCGAGCTGGCATAACTTTAGGCTCTGTTTGTAGTTTATAAAGTAAACAAACTAGAAATAAGCAAACAAGCTATTCGCTCCCCAGCGGAGTCGCCATTTTGTTATCAGGAAAGCTAGTGTCCATTCAAAGCTTCTAGTCCCACTAAGATGAGTAGCTATCTTAGAAACAAACAAACTAAAGTTACTTGTGTTTTCCTTTATGAGAAGTAGATGAGAGAGAAGCAGAGAGTACCAACCTCAGTTTTTCACTTAGCTCCTTGCTTGTTTCCTCTCCCTTTTGACAGATCTTTGCTGCTCCTTCCTCACTTGTCCCACTTCAAAGAACACATGTAGAGTCAAAGAAACATAATACCATCAAAGCATAGAGATCTACAATCATAAGCAATATAGGATTAGATATATATTGACCACACAAATGCATATATCAACTCAGACATACAAGAATGTGGAGGAAAACTCAAATAGCTTTATTGATAGAAAGAGTAGAAGAGAGGATTACAACCCATTAATCTGACCCAACGTCATCCTCCCAACATGAAATCCCTTCTTCACCTCATGGAAAGCTTAGATCACCCAACACTATGATGTTCAATAAAGAAACCAACAACACTTACAAAATACAAGATTCCAGCCTCATGGATCTTTGGGATGAGGGATCCATAAATAAATGTTTGTAGGTGGGTGAGTTAGCTCCTGGGATTTTTATTAGTGTCCTCTCTTTGATATTTCTTGGTTCCACTTGGATATTCATGGTCTCTTACTCATCCCTGGGCAAATTCAGAGAGACAAGTGTCAAATGGGCAGTTTCTAGAACATTCTATGGGTTTCCACCTAGCCAACTGCTTTTTCCATTTGTCTGCTCTCACTCATCGCACCCCACAGAAGGGCTTTTCACTATGCATCACACCTTTTGCATGTGGTAGGTGAGATACATCGCACCCTTAGCACTAAGCAGTCTGTATGGTCCAATTTTGACTAGTTCTAAGCAGTTTTTCATGGAGAACTTCTACGAGATGATGTAATCAGCTGACCTTGTTCATTTAAGGTATGAAACAACACTTTTAGGGACTTAGAAGCCCTTGGTTTATGGACATATGTGATTGGGGTTGCAGTGCCCAAATATGTCTATAACAATCTCGTGTACCTCTCAGGTGACCTCTTGTGCCTGTATTGAGTAGTGGGTGCTCCAACATTCTCGTGTGCATCATCCAACAATCTATCAGCCTCTCTGGTGTGCTTTCTTCCCTCTATGGAATACTCTATCTAAGTGGATGTATCCACTCTCGGATCCTTTGCATGTGGCTGATCCACATCAATCTGAGGCTCCTCAACCTTTGGAGGTAAAATCTCCTCATCTGCATGTAGCTCAAGTTCCATCTAAAGGGAAACTCGCATGGCTTTCTACTCATCGAATCTGACATCCCTATGAACCATTATCATCGTGTTGGTTGAAAAGTACACCCGATAGTTGTGAGGTGTATCAGTGCACCCAAAAAATATACTGAAATATACTATCGCCTCAAGATTTTTCCATGCATATTTGGTCACATGGAAATATACCGATGACCCAAAAATCCTGAAGTAACCAACAACTAGCCTTTTACTAGAAGAAGCCTCCTTTGGTTTCTGATGAGCCTCTCAAATGGGTAATTATATGGGTTCATTTTACCTCCTAACCTAGTCAAATCAACCATTCTCTTAGCTTATTGTATGATTTTCTGATTATATTTATGCTTATAGGGTGAGTTGAGTTAGTTATTATGCCATGTGGTCTGACATGTATTTAATGCAGATTATTGATGGATTTCGAGGTCAAAGTCAATGTTTTAGTGGCCAAACTACAACAATAACTCGAAGTGGATATAGGATAATACTTATAGGAAGGAATCCCCCTTGTTTATTGATCCTCATTTGGAATTCCCATTCATTTAGCTCGGAGTACAAGTAGCGAAATCATGCACTAGAAGGCAGCTGGGCAAGTGAAAGATGATTGATAGTTACCTCGAGTTCTGGAAGCCAAGCCTCCCTAATTTTAAGGAAGTTGTTGGTAGCTTTAGACGTATAAGTAGAGAGGCCTAGGGCCTCACTAGGGTCGACTTTTTTCTTGGGAAAAATTTGCTCAAATTTTGAGCTTACTATTGTATGAAATTTTTATGTAATCTTGCTATTTTTTGATAATAAAGATGGAATCCTTTTTGAGCTAGAACTGAGTTACCTCAGAGGGCTGAAGCTCTTGGGTTAGGGCCCAATCCAGGTAGCCAAGTTTCTCTTCAATTGTATTTGTATGCTTTACATCAGTTGTAGATTAGTTGTTGTTATATATATTTCTCTTATGGTTAAGAATAGGTTGCTTTTGATGATTTAGTAGTTTGATTCCATTTGTGCTTTCTATAGTAGGTTAAGAAGTGATCATAGAAGATTCATAAGGCTAGAAACAGTACCTTTCCCTCTCTTACTCCCTCTAGAACCATGATTTGAGGAAAAGACTCTCTTGCTGCCCCAAAAACACAGATTTTCCTCATTCCTAGGACTTCTAGTGTTTGCAACTCTCTAGTAGGTTGATAGTCCAGTTTTGCTTTACTTTAGATCTTATTTATCATGTTCACTTCCTGATTTGCAATAGTCCTTTTGGATGCTTTCCTTTCTTACAGCATTTCCCAGCATTTCCTTCTATACTTCATAGTTTAGGCCATTTTAATCTAAAACTCTATTTTTCCTAGTATGCACTAATCCCATTGGTTGCTTGATTTACTTGGTTGACTGTCAGTTTCTATGCAAAATATGTCTTCCAGCAGTAGACCAACGTACCAACAATCACACCCTCCATCTGATCCATGCCCTATAGGTCTCCCAAACCTCACCTCAATTTGCTCTAGTGTCCTTCATTTTTCATAGAACCTCTTCCACTCTCCTTGAGCAAATCCAATCATATTTCTCTCTCCTGATGATTCATGGTAGACCTTAGGTGCCCTAACACCTCATTCCAACCTTCATCCACCTTTTCCGCCCACTCTCACACCCTCAAAACAACAAAAATTTCTCTCGGCCTCCTCCTGTAGACCTCCTGTAGTTTTTCCTATAAGCTTTCTTTTGAAGGCAAGAGTGGGAAAAGCCTCTAGAAGGCCACCTAAGACCACCTAGGACCCATCCACAGCAATCCACATCATCCCAAGCTCCAAAACCACCCTCTAATGCCACCTGTTCATTGCCACACTCACACACAAGAAATTAGATGCATGTGAAATTCACATAAAAACACATAAAAATTGGAAAATATGTTTTTTGCTTATTTACTTCCAGAAATAGCTTCATTATATGTTGTGTATTTCCTTGAGTAGGTAATGGAATTTCTTTCATGATTGTCATAATTTTTTTGGCAAAAGTAGAATTAGCTTGTTAATTAGGGTTTACTAGGTTTTGCTTTACATTCCAGTCTTTCTCCTTTCTATAGTTAGAATAGCTTTTGTAGAGTAATATTTCTCTCCTTTCATCACACAGAGCTTCTTCTGGAATCTATAGAAGTTAACTTGAGCTCCCACTGATCTCACACCGAATGACCAAGTGACAACCTGCAGTGAGAACTAGTACTTGTGTATATAGCACCAACGCTTCCAAGTTTGTTACGAGCTACTGGGTTGATAAAAGTAAAGTTGGAAACTTAGGAGTTGCAGCATTCTCGCTGCAATACTGTTGCTCACCACTTTTTGGCGCCATTGTTGGGGATGCGTTAGAGTATTTTGTGATTACTACTTTCTTCTATTTCCTATTGCAACATTCTGCTACTAGTTTATTTTGGCAAAATTAGAGTAGTCATTTATTTTCTATCAATTCTGCATTTCCTTGCTTTCCTTTTCAATTCTACAAATTTCTATTTCAGCAAGTTCATTTCAGCTAGTTGCAATTTGTTTTGTTCAATTCACAATTTCAGTTTCTAAAGGTAGTTTCAGTGTGGGGAAAAAGAAACAAAAAACCAACCAAAAATATTTCCTTTCATGCCTCGTAGGAATAGACATAACTTAGGAAAAATTTTTCCCAACACCCCCACTACTTCACACAGCCAACCTTCTCTCTTCTTCGGTGGCTGCAATCAAGAAGAGCCCTTAGGTGAACAACCAAACATATTTGAAGAACCTATAGGGGAAGAAGAAGAAGAAGGAAACATTCCTCTGGAGCCGACGGCTAAAAACAAAAATGCTAGGGGAAATGGAGAGAGAGTAGAGGGTACCTTCCCCATTCAAGAAACCAATGGGGACACCAAAATCAAGAATATAAGTCTTTCAGCCCTACCTCACTTCCATGGTCTACCTACAGAAGGTCCTGACACCTTCTTGTTCGAGTTTACTGTCATTTGTCACACTTATGACTATGCAGAAGACGAGCAAAAATTGAGACTGTTCCCTTCTACTCTCAAGGATGCAGCATTCCGCTAGTTCATGGGATTACCTGGCCATAGCATCACAACTTGGGCTTAGATGCAGCAAGCCTTTAATGAAAAGTATAGAGACTATTGTAGGTTAAAAGATACTAAACAATAAATCTTCTTAATAACTATATGAAGTGATGAGTCCCTGGAAAACTATGAAGAGAGGTTCCAACTCAGTTGCAAAAGGGCCACGTGTACACTTGACCCTAAGCCTCTAAAGTTGGTCCTGCTCAGGGGAATTCGGGAAGTCCTTTTAGACACCCTCCATCTACTAGCCGGGGGAGACATGTACCAACTATTCTATGAGGACATAAAGACTATTTTTAGAAACCATTATAGAGCATGCAAGAAGAAAGGTAGGGGGAGTCAACCCATAGCTAGTACCTCTTCTTCCAATTCATCCATTAAAGTTGAAATTGGAAATATGTTAGAAGATTTCAAGAGTGAGATGCTGTAGACTCTTGCCATGTAAATGGATACCTTATATATCAAAAGAAAACAAGAGGAAGAAGAGAGGGCTTTGGCCATTTTTTTCCCTAGATGCACCAGGAGGCATCCTAGGAATGAATGCCCATTGAACTCTATAGAGTTTTGTTCAGTCTATGAAGAATATCATTCTACAGATAAGTGCCCTTCCTTGCCCAGACTTAAAGTTGTATAGCAAGGGGCCAAAGGAGTCACTAAACAGATCTATTACATAAACCAAAGGAGGCCACATGGACCTAGACCATACTAGCGGGGGATGCAAGGGACATCTCAGGCATACTACAACCCCAACCAAGTCACCTCCATACCTTCTTGGGGTCCCCCTTCTCATCCTTCTTGGTCCACGGCTCCTCCTTGGTCCTTCACATCTCAATATCATGCCCAACTAGCCACCCATTCATTTCAATCCTATGCTCAGTCGCAACCTCAGTGGAGTGCATCTCATCAGGGGTGGAGGCCCCAATACAACTCTCTTCTCGCTCTTCTGCCTCCACCACTAGCCCAACCACAACTGTTACCTTATGCTCCACCAAGGAAACCCCAAATGCCTGCCTAGCCAAATCTGAACCTAAACAACAGACAGGCTCAGCAAGTATATAGTGGGGAACCATCATGCCCAACTTATGCTATGGAGATTCAAGAGATTAACTTGTGATCCAGGAAAGTTCTCCAAGATAGCCAGCTCCCACCGAGGGAGTTTGAGGAAGATAAAGAGGAAAATGAACCTAAAGCAAATCCACCCTTTCTTGAGAGACTATCCATGACAACCCAACCTAGCCCAAAAGAGACTGAACTACTGGAAGAATTGAAACATTTATGTGTGAAGATACCACTTCTCCAAGCCATAAAAGATGTGCCTATCTACAATAGGTTCATCAAAGAGAAGTGATTTAGGCATCCAGGAAGGCGCAAGAGAGATGCCCCAACCATCAATGTTATAGGACAACTGTCTGACCTGATGTTGGGGCAGATAATGTGTCCAAAGTATTTGGACCTTGGAATCCCAGTAGTTGATGTCCACATCAATGGCACAATGGTCCCACATACCTTGATTGATTTGGGAGCTGCCATTAATGTGATGACAAAGGACACAATGCTCAACTTAAACTTTAAGGCTCCTTAAGGAGGACCACGACAGTGATGTAGCTAGCAGGCCGCTCCATAGTGACCCCTGAGGGGATTGTGGAAGATATGATGGTCTCCATTGATTATTGGGAGTACCCTACTGATTTCTTAGTTCTCCAGCCAAAGGCAAAGATCACTGGGTATCCTCTCATTCTAGGAAGACCCCGGTTGGCTATAGCTGATGCCTACATCAGCTGCCGAGATGGGAACATGACCATAAAGAATGGGTACATGTCCAAGTAGTTAATCCTATATCCTCCTGCCCATCCTTTGCTAGAACATGATATACCTCTCTCGTTGGAGGAGGAGGATGAGGATGAAGTTTATTCTGTACCTCTTTGTAGATTATAAATCGCCACGTGGCAAAAACTACAAGATGAGGATGATATGATTGAAAATTTGATTCAGAATCCACCTCCCAGTGTATCACCATTAGAACACATAGTAAGAGAAACCCAAAACAACCCCTCAATTGATCTCTGTGCGGCTGACCCCACTTCTCTCTATGTTGAAAATATAGATTTTGGCCCAGAAAGAACATTGAAAATCAATCCATCTCTATCTACTTCCCAGGAGAAAGAGCTATGCAACATACTTCTAGATGCTTTCACCTAGAGTTATAAGGAGACTAAGGGAGTGCACCCTTCAGTATGTACTCATCATATATACATCAAGGGATATTACAAGCTAGTTAGGTAGCCTCAAAGGAGGATTAACCCAACACTTAAAGATATTGTTAAGGAAGAACTACAGAAATTGCTTGATGCAGGATTCATCTATCCCATCTCTAACAGTGAATGGGTCTCTCCTTTGGTGTTACTGCCAAAGAAAAATGGTAAGTGGAGAACCTATGTTGACTATCAGGAATTGAACAAAGCCACTAAAAAGGACCATTTTTCTTTACCTTTCATAGATCAAGTGTTAGATGGTCTGGAAGGGAAAAAAAATTCTCCTTCCTAGATGGGTTTAGTGGGTACAATCAGATTCAAATCAGCTCAAAAGACGAAGATAAGATCACTTTCACTTGTCCTTGGGGTACCTTTGCAAACTGGTTCCTTCCTTTTGGTTTGTGAAACACTCCTACCACTTTCCAAAGAACAGTATTGAGTATATTTTCTGAATTGGTTCATGATGTAGTAGAAGTGTACATGGATGATTTTACTCATGGCTCTGACTTTCAGGAAGATTTATCTAACCTAGGAAAAGTTCTAGATAAATGTATTGAGATGAACCTGTCCCTCAGCCTGGAACAATGTGAATTTTTTATGATTGAAGCGAGCATGCTAGGTCATGCAATATCTCAACAAGGACTGCCGGTGGACCCCAACAAAATTGACATCATCCAAAGGGTCCCACCTCCTCAAAAGGTGAGAGATGTCAGAAGCTTCCTAGGCTTAGCTAGATATTACAAGAGATTCATTAAAGACTTCAGCAAGTTAGCCTCTCCTTTGTTTGGCCTCCTAGGCAAATATGTTGAGTTCATATGGTCAGAAAACTGTCAAGAAGCCCTAGATACCTTGAAGAGTAAGCTAGTGACTAACCCAATTCTTAGAGGCCCAAATTGGGCCCTACCCTTTCATAGTCACACAGATGCCTCGAACAAAACAATAGGAGTAGCCTTAGGACAAATTGATGAAAAGTTACCATATGCCATATAATTTATAAGCAAAAACTTGTCAAAGGCAGAGTTAAACTATACCATGACCGAGAAGGAACTCCTAGCTGTCGTGCATTCCTTAAACAAATTCAGACATTATATCATAGGCTATCAAACCTTTGTACACACCGATCATGCTGCAATTAGATATTGAATGAATAAACCAAATGTAAATGTTCGCATTATTAGATGGTTTCTTTTACTGCAATAGTTTGATCTAACCATTATTGATAAGCCTGGTAAAGAGAATGTTGTTGCTGACTTTTTGTCTAGAGTAAATTTTCCTGTAGGTGAATAAGGAATGGTGGATGACGAAATGCCAGATGAACACCTATTTTCTATATCAGTACTCTCTCCATGGTTTGTTGATATAGCAAACTACTTGGTTTCAACACGGTTCCCACCACAACTATCCTCAAAAGAGAAGAGCAAGATAGTAAGGAAAAGCACCCCTTTCACCTGGATTGGAGACAATCTCTTCAAACTTGGATGAGAACAGATCTTGAGAATATGTGGCAAGGAGGAGGAAGTCTTTGAAATCCTCCTGACTTGTCATGATGGGCCTTGTGGAGGTCATTTTGCAGCAAAAGGAACCACCTTCAAGATACTGCAAGCAAGCTACTACTGGCCCACTCTTCATCAGGATGTGAGGAGATACACACGTCAATGTGATCAGTGCCAAAGGATGGGGAAACCCACTCCAAAGGATGAAGTTCCCATGCAACCTCAAGTTACCTTTGAGCAATTTGAGAAGTGGGGCATGGACTTTGTGGGGCTTATCAACCCCCCTTCAAAGAAGAAGAAATACATCATTGTGTGCATCGACTACCTAAAAAAGTGGGCGGAGACAAAAGCAAGCAAAGCAGTAATAGAGGAAAAAGTAGCTAAGTTTTTGAGGGAAAATATATTCTACAAGTTCGGGTATCTGAGAGAGTTGGTCACAGACCAAGGTAGTCAGTTCACTTCCAACCTGATTGAAGACCTACTCACACATCATAAGATCAAGCACAGGACTTCCACCCCTTACCATCCACAAGCCAATGGGCAAGTGGAGGTCACTAATAGATCATTGGAAGGGATCCTAACCAAGGTAGTGAGTAGCAACATAAAAGAATGAGCAGACAGATTAGTTGAGGCCACTTGGAAGACCACCACTGGGTTCAGACCCTATGAATTGGTCTATGGGAAGAAAGCTTTGCTGTCAATACAGTTTGAATTCAATACCCTAAGGATGGCAGCTCAGCTAGACCTCAACCTCAGCCATGCACAGAAGGAGAGATTACTTCAGCTCAATGGATGAGATGAATACAGATTGCAAGCCATTCTCCATATAGAGGTAGTTCAGCTTCAGATAAAGATATGGCATGACAGAAATATCAACGAGAAGAAATTCCAAGAGGGAGATTGGGCACTACTCTATGATTCAAGACACAAGGATTTCAAAGGCAAGCTAAGGGGAAGATGGCTAGGACCCTACACTGCGGAGAAATGCAATGGAAATGGTTCAGTTCTGATCATAACCATTGATGATGAAGCCATCCCAATTCTTGTAAATGGACATTGATTGAAAGTCTACAAGAAACCCCTCTCCAATCAAGAGGTTATTGAAGATTTGAATAAAACAGTGATGGTAGTGGAGCATGTCTTAGCTTCCACTTCACCCACTCACTGAAGAAGAAAAAAATAAGGACTCAAGTGAAAACCTCCATGAGTCGCTTGACTCCCATTATTGGGTTGAAAATCTCTTCTGAGGTGGCCCAGTGATGTCAAAAAAAAAAAAAGAGAAAAAAATAATATCCTTGGCTGAAAACCTCCCTTGGAGGTGCCCAGGGCAGGAAATTAAGGTGAAAACCTCTTTGAAGTGCCCTAGTTGGTTTCAAAAAAAAAAAAAAAAAATTATTGCATTGCAGGTTTGTAGGAGGACTACAGGGAGTAAGACAAGGTGCCAAGGGGACCCTAACATTCATACCAACATCCATCTCATCTTATCCACACCTTCCTCCATCTTCTTTGGCATTTCTTTCACCCCACTGGACCTCTTCTTCCAAAACTGTGTTTTTTACAGGAGGCTTCTGTAGGAATTACAGAGAGCCAAAAGTGTCTACAGAAGGCAGTTTGAGGTAAAAGAAAAGATTCATGAGGAAAATATAATCCCTTTTTCCATCCTCAAACCTCCTTGCCATGATTTCCAAGCCTACATCACACTCCAAGAACAATCATTATTATTTTTCCCCTTTCCAAGAAAAAAACATAGAAAAACAGTTTTTTAGTTTTGAAAAAAATAAAAAGAGGAGAAGGAACCATTAGCTTTACCTAAAGCTTACTTACTATTCCTCCATCATTCATCTCCATCTTTGGCATCATTCCCGATCTCCAAGCACAGGGAAATAGCTGAAGTTTCAAGAAGAGAAGTAGCTACAAGAGCTCCTGTAGGAATTCCTATAGCAGCTGATCCCATAGAAGTCCAGCACCAACAGCAAGGGACAACACATCTGAAGGTTGAAAAGGCACATGAAGCTCAGCTCCAGTAGAAGAAGAAGCTGTAAAAACACAACAACACATCAGCAAGCAGAGACAACATGCAGGAAGGAAATGAAGTCATGCAACCGAGAAAGCCACAGCACATCACAGTCGACAGAAGGAAATACACTTCGATCATTGGTAAGTAGCTAAGTCACTCATCTATCTACATTTGTGTAATTAGAAATCATACGAAGACAACGAGATGGTTGAAATAAAAAGAGGGAAAGGTGGCTAATTAACTTGGCCACCTTCATTGAGTTAACTCCACTTAACCGAGATATCACCCACATGTGCGCACAATCAACTCAAGCAAAAGATGTGAAGGACAGGTAGTGGGAGGAAGAGTTAACTTTGATGCGATAATGAGGAGATGATTACGAGGGAGGGTTATGATTACCACGCAGGTGGGAACCAACAGTCCTAATTTTGGCAACGTACAACATGCCAACTCACCCCTCATAGCCGAAAACATCCATAAAAGTTAATGAGCACTCCTGCCCATGCATTCTCACCACCTTTTCTTCAGTTTCTCCTTGTAACTCAGCCACACCACAGTCTTCTTGTGCCTCCAAAGCCTCATATCCACCATCCTCCATTGATTTCCTCCATATTTTGTCTCTCGGCATCTTCTACAGGAGCTCTACAGGTTTTCTACAGGAAATCTACAGGAGGGACAATGAGTTTCTACATGAGGGGTAGTGAGTCATTTTGAAGGGAAGAAACATGATTTTTGGCACGAATTTCAGTCTGAAGAGGTAGGGTTCATGAATTGCCTCTGTTGAATATAAAATTATGAAAGAGTTGGTTTCAAATTGAAGATTAAATGAGTCTTTAAGAGGGTAGAAAAGCATAAGTCTTTTTTATGTTTAAAAAGAAAAAAGAAAAACACAGTCCCCTCTGTTTTCCTATTTCACTCAAAATTCTTTGTCTCCACCTCCATATCTGGTTTTTCAAAAGGAGTACAGGCAGTATGACAGGGGTGTTTATGAGAAAAGAGCCCACTAACTCCACTAGACTCCATGCACATCCTCAAGTGGTGGAAATATTTACAAGGACAAACTGGATGAATTTCTTTGAGAAGTTTAGAGTGTTTGATGCTGAAATTGCCCATGAATTTTCTCTCTCTCTCTCTAGTCCTTCACACAAGAACTCATGCTACTGTAACCATTAGAGACCTCTCCATTGAGATAACTCTTGAATTCGTCAATAGGGTCACTATCATTCCTCTTATTCTACCTTGGAGTAAAGATGAGAAACCAATTGGCTAGGCTACCAAGAAGAAATTTTTCCAAGATAATGAAACCCCTGTTGAAGATGAAAATGGAATTAGGAGGGCTAGTATACCATATCTCTAGGATGAGGTTAGCTACCAAGTAATCAAATACATTTCTTGTGAGGGGAGGTACCAAGAATTGAGATATGGCATGGATACCCCAGCACATCAAAAGCTCAGTATCCCTTACTTTCTCCTTCAGTCCCTCATTGACTCCAGCACCAAGGTACAAGAAGGAAATTCACAGCGGCTAGCTCACCATGGCCTAATCAAAATCCTAGTAGAGGAAGCCCTCCACACCCTTACAATCCCTATAGCATGGGAAGTTTTCAAAAATATGACAGTTGAGGATGACATCAAGGCTTTAACCTATGATATCAGTCTTGCTATCAGTGAGGAGGAGAACAACAACGAGGAGAGGATGAAGCTAGTGGTGACACAGCAGAGCAAGAGAGGAAGAAGGAAAGAAAAGAAATAGAGGAGGGGAGAGTTGAAAAGAAATACTAGGAGGTAGAAAAAGAGATAGAGCGAGGAGAGGAAAAAGAGACAGAAGAGGGAGAAAAGGAGGCAAGGAGGGCAGAGCAAAGAGAAAAGTCCTCCTGAAACTTTGGAAAGAGAAGCAATAGCTACCCTCACTGCCCTAGGTACACTAGTCAAGCAAAAGTAGAAGAGGAGAAGAGAAACCTCCATGTATTTCAGGGCAAGGAAGAGTACCATAATTAAAACTGGCAAACCTCAGCCCTCATCAAAAACTCCCATTAACATTGAAGATTCACCATCTGCCCAGGTGAAAGAATATCCTTCCAAGACAACCATAGCCTATTAAAGGAGGACTACAATATCTCCTACATGGAAGGGGAAGGAAATTCTACAGGACCCTAAAAACAATCCTACACGATATATTGTCCAAACTATAGGAGACACAAAAATTTGAGGAAAAGATAGGAGGGCAGCCAGAGGTGAAAGAGGAAGCACAAGAACTACAAGAACTTGACCCCCAGCCTAATCTTGACTCCTATTACAGACTACTTGAGGGAGGCAAGATAAACCCCCAGAAATTTGCAGTTCCACTGTTCTTTGAATTGGAAAAGGAGAGAGTAAGAACACATAGGTGGATGCAGATATCCAAGTCCAAAGGAGTTGACGATATTGCCCACATGGAAGATAAACTCAAGGAAATGGGCAGGGAATTGATTGCTCTTAGAGATAAAGCCATTACAAGAAGCCAACTTGAGAATGAAAATGAATTACTAAGGAGGCAGCTGTAAGAGAAAGAGACTCATTTGGCATACATGGCCAGCTTATCCATGGAAGCATTACAATGCAGAACACCAGCCAAATCTTATGGCCTCTATCTGAAAGATCAATGGCTTCAATTCCAAACAAAAACTTTGGCACAAAGAAGCACAATTCCTTTCCAAGACTACAGGTAGTTCATGGATTTGTGTGACCAAAGCACCTCTGAGGACAAAGAAAAGATGGCAAAATTCTATCTACACAACATGGCCCTCACAGACCTGAATATGTGGGACCACAATGCCAAACTAGGGGATCTGCAATTAATGGCCATGGCATCATGGATGAACCATGAAGAATTGAGGGCAGCAAAAATGAAAGGATTGTTAATGAAAGAGAAGAATGAACCATTGATGATAAGAGCTGAGCCATCAGATCCAATGGCACTCATCAGCACACACAAACTACTTGCCAATGACCATAAGATCGCCCCTAAATATCTAGTCAATCAGGAACAAGCCATTACAAACTTTGAAGATATGCTTAGGCTGCTTGGGGATGACTGTGTGCATGCATGCACAAGAAGATGGAACACCCTACCCCACAACTTGGAGATCAGAGAATACCATTCCCCCATGAGGTTGAGGGAGGCATTAAAAAGAGTGCCCATGTACGTGTACTCCATGAAAAGGTTGAAGGTCAACTGGATTGGCTTCAAACTGAGTCCTCCTCTCATATTAGGCATGCTGGAAGGCAAAAGAGAAGAAGAAGAGAAGGAGCAGTGGAAGGAAATAGACAGAAAGGCGGGATTTTATGAAGAACATGAAGAGACCACATCAGAAGCCTAGAATGCTAGGGAGGCCACTAGGGCCATGAAAGATGAAGAGCTTGACTAGGTTGCTCAAAGGATGAGCAACATCTTCAGTAGGGGGGTGATGGTGAGCCTCATAAATGGGTAATTATATGGGCTCATTTTACCTCCTAACCTTGTCAAATCAACCACTCTCTTAGCTTATTGTATGATTTTCGGATTATATTTATGCTTGTAGGGTGAGTTGAGTTGGTTATTATGCCATGTGGTATAACATGTATTTAATGCAGATTATTGATGGATTTCGAGGTCAAAGACAAGGATTTAGTGCCCAAACTGTAGTAATAAATCAAAGTAGACAAAGGAGAGGACTTATAGGAGGGAATCCCCCTCATTTATTTCTCCTCACTTCAAATTCCCATTCATTTAGCTCAGAGTACAAGCAACTGAATCATGCACTAGAAGGCAACCGAGCAAGCGAAATATGATTGATTGTTATCTCAAGTTTTGGGAGCCAAGCCTCCATGATTTTAGGGAAGTTGTTGGTACCTTTGGATGTATAAGTATAGAGGCCTAGGGCTTCAGTAGGGTCAAATTTTTTCTTGGGAAAACTCTGCTCCAATTTCGATCTTACTATTGTATGACAGTTTTATGTAATCTTGCTATTTTTTGATAATAAAGATGGAATTCTTTGAGCTAGCACTGAGTTACCTCAGAGGGTTGAAGCTTTTGGGTTAGGGCCCAATCTAAGTAGCAAAGCTTCTCTTCAATTGTATTTGTATTCTTTACTTCAGTTGTATATTAGTTGCTATTAGATATATTTTTCTTATGGTTAAGAATAGCTTTCTTTTGATGATTTAGTAGTTTGCTTCCATTTGTGCTTTCTGTAGCAGGTTAAGTAGTGATTAGAGAAGATTCAAAAGGCTAGAAATAGTGCCTTAGCCTCTCTTCCTCCCTCTGGGACCATGATTTGAGGCAAAGACTCTCTTGCTACCCCAAAAACATAGATTTTCGTCATTCCTAGGACTTCTAGTGTTTGCAACACTCTAGTAGGTCGATAGTCCAATTTGTCTTTGCTTTAGATCTTATTTATCATGTTCACTTCCTGATTTGCAATAGTGCTTTTGAATGCTTTCCTTTCTTATAGCATTTCCCAACATTTCCTTCTATACTTCATAGTTTAGGCCATTTTAATGTAAAACTCTGTTTTTCCTAGCATGCACTCATCCCATTGGTTGCTTGATTTACTTGGTTGACTGTTAGTTTCTATACAGCAGATCTCTTCCAGTAGTAGGCCAGCTTACCAGCAATCACACCCTCCATATGATCCATGCCCTATAGGTCTCCCAAACCTCACCTCAATTCTGCCCTAGTGTCCCTCATTTTTCATAGAACTTCTTCCTCTCTCCTTGAGCAAATCCAATCATCTTTCTCTCTCCTGGTGATTCATGGTAGACCTTAGGCATAGTAACACCTCATTTCAATCTTCATCCACCTTTTCCACCCACTCTCACACCCTCAAAACAACGAAAATTACTCTTGGCCTCCTCATGTAGGCCTCCTATATTTTTCCTGTGTCCTCCTGTAGTTTTTCCTATAGGCTTTTTTTTTTAAGGCCAAGTGTGGGATGAGCCTCCAGAAGGCCACCTAAGACCTCCTAGGACCCACCCACACCATCCTATATCCTCCCAAGCTCCTACACCACCTTCTAACGCCACCTATTCACTGCCACACTTGCACACAATAAATTAGATGCATGTTAAATTCACATAAAAACACATAAAAATCCAAAAATATGTTTTTTTCTTATTTACTTCGAGAAATAGCTTGTTTAGATGTTGTGTATTTCCTTGAGTAGGTAATGGCATTTCTTTCATGGTTTTCATAATGTTTTTAGCAAAAGTAGAATTAGCTTGTTAATTAGGGATTACTAGGTTTTGCTTTACATTCCAACATTTCTCCTTTCTGTAGTTAGAATAGCTTCTGTAGAGGAATCTTCCTCTCCTTTCATCACACATAGAGCTTCTTCTGAAATCTATAGAAGTTGGCTTGAGCTCCTAGTGATCTCACTCCGGCTAACCAAGTGACAACCTACAGTGAGAACTAGTACTTGTGCATATAGCACTAACGCTTCCAAGTTTGTTACGAACTACCGGGTTGATAAAAGTAAGGTTTGAAGCCCAGGAGTTGTAGCATTCTTGTTACAATACTGGTGCTCACCAGTGTCTTCATCTCAAGTATCCGATATTGGCTATGGTTTTGAACATAAACTGCTATGTTTCATGCCTTAGCCCACAAGTGCAGTGATAGGCCCTAATCATGCAACATCACCCTCGCTTCCCCTACTATGCTTATGTTCTTCCTCTTGGCCACCCAATTCTGCTGAGGGTTATGGAGTTTCATCAACTCTTGTTTAATCCCTTCTGCTGCACATAAGTTCTTTAATTCATTTAAGACATACTCACCATTGTTATCACTCCATAGACCTTTAGCATTATTGTCTGACTCTTTCTCCACCAATACTTTAAACTCACAAAATTTTGTGAAATTTTGATCCTTTTTCTGCATGAAAAATATCCAACATTATGAGAATAGTCATGAACAAATATAACATAATACATGTGTTTAGCCATGGATTCTATCATGAATGGTCGACACATATGAATGGACTCACTCTAGAATAGCCTCTACTCAACTGTCTCTGTCGTGAAAGGAAGACTTGCTGTTTTTTCCCAAAGTACACCCCTTGCATGTATCAACCTTCTCAAGCATACCTTTGGGAAGACTGATAGAGATCTGCTACAATATCTTCAAAGCCCCATAATGCAAGTGGCCTAATTTCCTACACCACATTTCACCAACGTCTTGGCTCTACACCCTTTCTACTTTTGTGCTCAAAGAAGCACACTCCTCTACCTCGAACTTATAGATATTCTTCACCAGAATTCCTATCTTCTTTACTTGGCTTGTGGCTATGTGTCGAAGAAACACCTTTCCTTTCGAGAATATCACATCATAGCCTCTATCCTCAACCATGGAAATGGATACCAAGTTCTTCTTTATCCCGGGCACATACGCAATATTCTTCAAGGTGAGTGGAATCCCATGCTCCCTCTCAAAAGTAATCGTGCCTAATATAGTAACAATATACCTCCCATCGTCACCCATATCAATATGCATTTGGAGATCTTTCTCCTCCAGGTTATTGAATAACTCTTTGTCACCAATCATGTGGAATGAAGCTCCACTGTTTAAGTGCCATACACTTCCCGTCATTGATGAGACCATGCATGTAATGAGGGAAAAGTCCAATTCGAATTGAGAGGCCAAATCCTCACCTACCGCTCCTCTTGAGGACTTCTTCTTGGACTACTTAAGTGGACAATTTGTAGCAAAATGGCCTAGATCATGACAATGAAAGCACTTAACTTTCATCATGTCTATCTTCTTACCTCCATTATAACACTCTGATTTTGAATGGGAAGCTTTCCCTTTCCCCTTCTTTGCCTTAATCGCTAAGGCACAATTCTTTTCATCATCAGTCGTTGATGAATAGCCATCCCTAGTGTTCCTCCTGATCTCCTCCTACATCAAATATGACCACATTCGTTCCCAATCTTGCAGCTTCTACCAACCATTGACAGAGTCTTGATAACTATGCCAACTCTTTGGGAGTTGTAGAAGAGAAAGACTCAGCATATCATCCTCGACGACAGTGATTGCAACACTTTGAAGTTCATCCCGACATTGAGTGACCTTGGTCAAGTATTTTGAAATAGTGTTGCCTTTGTCCATTTTGATTTTTCGAAGTTTGTCCTTCAGTGCCAATCTCCTTTGATCACTTATGTTCTGATACAAGTCCGTCAATGTTTTCCACATAGCATATGGAGTTTCTATTCCATGGACACTCAAGACAATTTGGTCTCAAACTCCCTCAAGGATTATCTGCCTCGTCTTTGCCACACACTTCTTTCATTTGGTCAAATTCTGTGCATCTGATGCTGTTGGCTTAGGAATTTCTTGATCAATGAATTCCTCCAAGCCGTTATCCTCTAGAACAGCTTCCATTTTGTCCCTTCAGGCTATAAAATTAGAGCTTCATTCTAAGGCATAATCGAGCCGCAAACCGTAGAAGGCCATCTACAAATCCTGATGTATGTATTGCAAATTCAAATTTAACCTATAACCCAAAACTCAAAACTTTGAAATCTCCCCTTGTATATTGTCTTCAACTTTGATACCATGTAGAAAATGTTGTAGATTCATAAGCTCATCCAATGTACTAAAGCACAGGACATGAATATACTTTTACTTTCAACCAACGGAAGTCAATAGATCGCTGAAAACAATATGAACAAGAAGAATATAAATCAATGGCACATAACACAAGATGTATCTGTGGAATTCCACTACTCAAAACCCCACTATCTACATAACATATATCAAAAATATGAGTGAATATACAAAGCCTGTTCTCACTAGAACAATTCTGCACAAGTATGATCAACTCTCTTAGCTCACAAGCTAGCTCTTTTCCAAAAATTAGCCAATTTTGTAGCTCTCCAATCCTATAATCTTTGGCATAATTCCTAGGATGAATAGCCTATATTTAAACAGAATTCATGCTTCCAAAACCAAATAATCCAAACAGAGGATCAATCTATGATGCATGCATGATATTTACACTCCAGTAAAAATACCACTCATAGTACATTGTCCCTACACTCTAGTCCTAACTAGGTCTTTGCCATAATTGACATGCATGAGTTTCTCACGAGGGAATATTTAGTTAACTAGAGTAGCATTAGTGGATGGATTAGTGCACCAACTCACTGTTAGTCCTCTATTAGCTCCTCAAATAGTTTGGAACTAATTTAATTGAACTTAACTCAGTAAACTAAGTGATCTAATTTCCAACTCAATTTAGACTCATAATATACCCCTAAAACTTAGGGAGAATGTATACATGACTACAGAAAGACTTCCAACTCGAAATTCCTAAGATAATTAAGTTAATTAAACTTAATTAACTATTTACAAGTTATTATGAGGATAGAATTCGATTTTAATTCTCAGTTTAATTCAAGGACAAATTAAATTGGAATTTCTTGTTGCCATTTCTCAACAAAGACATAATATTACAACTATCACCTATTACACTCAATGACATGTCATTTATCTCAACACATATGTGTTAGTATGACCATCTTAAAACAAGATCATTTATTTATGCATTCATTATAGACCCATACTCATATCATGCAATTAATCAAACATTCACCAACATATAGGTGACATAATAGACACCAACACTCAAAAACCAAATAGATGACATAATCAAACATTCAAGAACAAAGTAGATGGGATAATAAAACTCATACCTTAATGTATCTCAGGGGAGGAAATCTCGTATGTACAATCAATCCAGATTAACATGAGATAACTTCACAACATATCAACTCAAACACAAATAAGATCATGATATCTATAACAATAACTAATTAAAATTTTCACATCATAAACTCATAAATAATTATCATTCATACATAGTAATCAAATATGGACAGTCAGTATACATTAGTATGAAAAAATATCACAACATATTAACTCATACCTGAATGTCACAACCCTAACCATTTGCATAGAACAATCCAAATTAGTATGATACATATAACATCAATATCTTAATTTCATAACCCTAATCATCAAGCTAACTATAAAATAACAACAACAAGTTAAACTATAACTTACTCATCAACAACATATAACATAATCATTAAGTTATATAACATAAAACAACAATAGTAATGCATACAACCACATGTTACTATCATTCATGGCTATCTGAAACATATGCATATGACTGTACTAATCAACTAACATCTATCATGTATGTAACCATAATATCAATAGAATGAAATGCATACACATAACCATAATGCATATAACAATCCTTAACCTACATACCTGCATGCCCAACATACAAACATGTATGACAACATGCTCTTGCCTCAAGGTCCAATGCTGCAACTTCGCCTTGATGGTATGCATATCCTGCTTTTTGTCAACCAACTCATTAGCAACATAACATACCAGTATCATCATGATGACCTAATTGCATACAATGACCTCACAATGCATGTTTGACCTACCATACATGCATAACCATAACCATGAAAATGCATGCATAACAACATATAGACACTGACATGCATAACAAAAGCATATACAACTGACATGCATTCATGACAAATGCATCACAAAAACAACATCATCAACTCCTTCATGGGAGCACAACAATAAAAAATACCACTACCATGCATACATAACAAGCACATAGTCCACAAACATAAAGACCACATGCAACTGACATTCTTGCATGACAAACACATTTTGCCCATCCAGTCCAAGGTTTAAACCATGCTCCTATACCACTTTGTGGTATCATATATCACACAAGGAAAACAGAAACTAAAAACCACTCAAAGAGAATAGAGCTTGCTTTGATACCACTCTATGGTATCATATATGACCCAAAGAGAGTGTAACCCACTTTGATACCACTTTGTAACACGCTCCTCCCACATATACCCAAGTAATCAGACAACCAGAGTAAACATGTGACGAGAAGTTACTATGGTATGATTCAACTCCCTATGTGTCAGTTAAGGAAATGGAATTGATGGAAACATACCATACGGACCCTCCACATCAGCGAAAAGACTCCTAGGAGCCAACCCAACCCCTGAGAAACCCTAAAGTTTTAGACCACTAACCCCACTGAAGCTCCCTTGATATTGGCAAGCATGCGTGTAGGAGGCTCCAGATGCTCCCATGGCATGGGTATGCATGTGTTCAGGAATTTTTCTACCCAATTCTATTCTTGCATCTTCAGGATTTGAACCACTTGTTCATGTCAAGAGCCAAGTTGATTGCCTAGAACTCAATGACACTTTTGGAATTGCAAGATAACAACAAAATGATGATACACATTGTAACACCCTCCCCCCACATCTATCAAAGTAACCAGCCAACCACAGTAAACATGTGAGGAGAAGTTACTATGATATTATTTGACCTCTTAAGTCACCTTAATGAAGTAGAATTGATGGAAGCACACCATAAAACCTTCCACATCGGTAACAAGACTGCTAGGAACCATCCCAACTTATCAGGTAACCAACCCCTGGGTCCCACTAATGTTTTAGACTGATTGTCCCCCAGAAACTCCCATGATATGGGCAAGCACACGTCCGGAGGGCTCTCGATTCTCCCACAACATGGTATACCAACATCCAGGGACTATTTTTCTCAGTGTTGTGCCAACATTCCCAGGATTTGAGCCACCTTTTCTAGCCTAGAGACTAGATCACTGCCAAGAACTAAATGACACCTTTAGAATAGAAAGATAACAAGGGAATGATGATACAAATGAAATACTTGAACAATCCCTTGACTAGACACCTACTAGCTGTGACAGGCATTTCATCAAACATATCACAAATATGTAATCTAGAAATGTAAATAACAGATCTAAGCATAGGGGTTTCATACTTATATGAGAATCACTATGAGGCATTGTTTCCTTATCACTTTAGCTACATTATATCCTATTAGGAGATAGATACATTGTTGATTCATTTACAAATCAAAACATGAGGAGAACCATACATCAGCATTGTCATAATACATGATTATAACCAACATAATAACAATAGAAATATCAAGGATATATCAACCATAGAATCCAGATATAAACCATTATAATATTCATGAAATAACAAGGAGAGATAACCTCATATTAATTATCCAAAAGCCAACTTGGTATGGGACTACCACGTTCCACCCGACCATAGAATGACTGAGCCAATACTCTCTTCATCCATTCACCCTTGTGCAATATTCCAAGAATGAATGCGGGATCTCATAAAACACATCAATCAACACCATCCAAGTCTTCCATAGGTCGAACCACATCAACCCATCAAATAGTGATTCCACCTCACGGTCAGACATCAAAAAACCATCATAAGATTGGTCTCTACCCAAGCCTTCTAGGGTTCGAGAGTGTTTGTTCCAACTTGATTTCCATGAATAGTAACTCAACCCACAACTACTGTCAGGATTGATAGTGTTTGTCCAACCAAGGCTCTAGGACTAGTAACTCAATCCACAACTTTTCCACATTTCGAGGAATTTGTTTAATCAGGGCTTCCAGGACAAGTAACTCAACCCACCAATGGATTCCAGAGCGTTTTTCCAACCAGGGCTTCCGGGACTAGTAACTCAACCCAGACTATTACAGGGCTTCCAGAGTGTTTGTCCAACTAAGGCTCTAAGACCAATAACTCAACCCAAGCCATTACATGGCTTCCAGAGTGTTTTTCGAACCAAGGCTCCAGGAACTGATAACTCAACCCAAGCTAAAGGAAGCATGAGAGCCAACCATAAAAACAAATAAATAAACCTAAAACACCATGGCTATTCAAAAAATGGAAAGGCTAGGAAAATTCACTGTCAATCTAGGAAATCCTCCATGCTAATGACCTATCATGACTAAGAAACCACATGCATGTGCCATGCATGCCAACACTAGTGAGAAAAACATACATGTAACTGAGTATTTGCAGTTAAAACTCACTATAGTTGCTGATACTGATGTCCTCTTGCACTTTCCTACTCTTCCTTTGCATTCTTGCTCCAAACTCCAAGTATGCCACACTCCTCCAAGAGTGCTCCAAGAAACTCTACATGTCTCAGAATATGGGGGGAGAGAGAGAATCGAAGAGAGCTCCACCAAAACCTGTCAAAATCTTGAGCAAAATCTTACCAAATGATCCTCAAAAGTCTTTTTATTAATGAGGCCTCTGTTTCCTTCATTTTCCATTATTTTCCTTCATTTCTTCCTCACATGCAACATGTGACATATCATGTCCTTTTTCTCCTAATTTCCTTCATTTTCATAAATAAAAGTGCAAAAATGTCATTTTTCAATTGCAAAGCCTTTTCCATTTCCTTTGCCAATTTCCTTAGGCATAATAACCGAAATGAACACCCATTAGGATGTCTTACCCACTATTTAGCTTGGAATACCTATCCCATGATCATTGTCTTATATATCTTTACTTTATTTTTTTTTTTACGAGGGATGTTACAAATCCCTCTCCCTTCGGGGAACACCATCCTTGATGTTCATTAACACCTATAACCAATAAGATTGCAGAAAATGAAACATAGTGCCCATGGAGCTTTACAACATAGCTCATTGCAGTCTTTATAATGACCATCTCCTAGAACATGAAAAACATCTTGTTTACTGGAGCTCTATAACATATCTCAGTACAATATTTACAATAACAACCACATATACACACCAATAAATAATCATACTATCTATGGAGCTTTATAAATCCAACTCGATACAATATTTACAGTAATATACACATATGCACATTTTCTCAACCAACAATTAAAAGGATACGATGTCTGCATCCGCAACAATTGAATCTAGAAGCTCACACATCCACCCCCAAAGTAATATCAGGATTCACCTCCTTCCCAGGAAATCCAGAATCCACTGCAAGGTCAAATTTGCATCCAATTTCTAGTGCTACAATACAATGCCACTTGTCTTCTTAGTGAATAGTTACCGACTCATTGGTCCATGACATGCCCCCAATATGCATCCGATTCCATCTAGAAATGCTAATGAAAAAAAAAATGCATCCCCACCCTTCCCTTCTCTGCTACACAGTCCCTCGGTAAATCCAGTCACCCCCTTCCATGCAGTCACACACCTTCCAAGTTCCACTGTCACCCCCATCCCGGGAAGTCCATCTCTTGGTAAGGCTTCCTCACATTGAAAGATACAAAAGGCAAGGCATATCCCTACCTTAAAACCATCATACTGGTCATTGAATTCTCATGTCAATCAATGGACACTATTGGGTACTAGTGTCCCACAACGACCATGCTCTTGAAGCAGTTTACCAACACACTGCTTTCTGTTCTAATTTCTTTTGCTGACGCTGCTAATTTATGTAGTCAATTTCAACCACCCAATCTGGCCATTTCATGCTTTCTTGTACCAAGTACCTAATTTCGATTAGATTCAAAATAAATTGAATAAATTCAAATCATACCTCATTGGTGACCCGTTAACAATGTACACCTGCAATTATTGTTTGGTTTCTGTCACAAAAAGTCAAACTAGCATATTTGACCAAATCGTCATGTATAAACATATCACATCACGTTAGCTCAAAACACAACCATCATAGATCAAAATCATAAATCACATGTAACCATCATAAACCAAGATCGTAGATCACATGTAATAATCATAGACTAGAATAATAAACCACATGCATAATAAAAATGAAATAAAGTACTAATACTTATCCTTTAATAAATCCTTAGCTTCTACCTTTGTCCATATTACGTACACATGCCAGATGTGTTTCTACACCCGAGACACACCCATTGCCTTCTCCTCAACCATGTACACATACACATAGTGTGCATCACACACATACAACCACACATGACATACAACATAATGAAATACATGAACATACACCCAACATACCACACATACACCTACACCCAACATACAACACAACACAATATATACTTCTATGTCTTGTGTAAACCACCACACAATACATATACATACATAGAGTACAACACAATGAATAAAAAAATGTCGCAATACCATAACTACACAATGCACATATATAGTACCACATCTACACAACACGACACAACACGTACGATATGCAAATAACACCACATGTACATTAGTACCACATGTACGACATGTACATTGTATGACCTGTGCATAGCACCACCTGCACAATGTGTACATAACATCACATCTACATGACACCACGTTCACAATGTGTACACAACACCATAAGCATGACATGTACACAACACAACGTACACACAACACCACCTGCACACAACACCATATTTACAACATGTACATGGCACCACATGCTCACAACACCACTTGTACAATCACACACACAACACCATATGTACATAGTACCACTTGTACAACATGCATACAACAAATGTACATATCATTGCATATACAATATGTACATAGCACCCTATTCACACACCACTACATATCCAACATGCACACAACACCACATATCCATCGTGCACTTAGTACAATATGTGCATAGCACTACATATCCAACATTTACATAGCACCATCTCTACCCAAAACTCCATATGCAATATTCACACAACACCATATGTACCACCCTGTAAATAACATTGCATAAACAACATCTACATGCACTATGTATAAAACACACCACATGTGGACAACATCATAGATGCAACATGTACAACATATACAATATATGGACAATAGTAGTACCACACATCCAAAACCACACTGTCTCTACCAAGAAACCTTTCTTTCAGTTTCTCTCTGCCATCCATGCTTATCCTAGCATCCCACAGACCACACTGCTTTTCATTTCGCTGATGTATCCCTTGGTATAGTCTATTCACAACATAAAACATAATATAATCACATAATATCAACTCACAACCACATGATACCGACCTCATATATTTTTCATGACTACTCTTCCACTTGATTCCTCATAAACTGTGAACCTCTTCATGTCATTCACATGTGTAAGAAAACATTCCTCCAGAAGAATGATTACTAATGACCCTGTCACACAACAACATACATACATACATATATATTCATATAAATATTAGCATTAAACAATCTTTCAAACAAAGTCATACATACATACATATATATACATATAAATTTTAGCATTCATAATCATGCTATGTCAGACATGAAATACATACATCCATACATGTATACACATATAGACATCAATATAATCATGATCATGACATAATTACTAGATATGATAAGGTCAAAGTTAAGAGAACTCCCTTTATCTATGCACACCATGGACAACATTGAGAACAATCATTCCCAACATAGCCAAGGAATCTGATGCCTCACACCCATTTACTTCACCTTTCCTGTTACCTTTCTCATGAGTGTCCTGTCATCATCCATTTACACTTATGGACTGAACAAATCCATTGAGTTGTCATACTATTTCCTTCGACTTCTCTTATACATTCGCCGCAATTCATCCAGGTCTTATCCTACATATCAGGTACCACACAACTCTCCCCGAGCTCCATTAACTTTCCTCTTCCCAACCAATTCCCAAGAATCTCAAGACAATAAAGGAACGAATGAGAAGAAAGCAAGAATCAAACAAGAAGAAAACCATGGACAATCAACAACAATATGACCCCACAAACAAAGTGGCATGGCCATGAACAAGACACAAACAAAACCAAAATCAAGCATAAAAAATCACCAAAAGGCCAAAAACATACGACATACAAGAAACACTTTAACACCCCTCAATAAATCTGTAATTATTTTGTTACCGCAAATGACTTGCAAAAATTTTGGGGCCAGGTAAAGGACTAGGATGGATAGTAAAATATGAATGTTATTTTATTTCTTTGAATAAATAATATAATCTATGGCTAGCCATAAACTTATGAAAAAAGTACTAAAAGAGAGTTTCATTTACCAAACAGTTAGAAGACAATTATTACTCTCCTCAGAGATAAATAATCTCAGTTGGGACAAGGGAGCCAAGAGGGTGAGAGAGAAGAAAACATGAGGCAACCTTGGAGACTTGGTACTAGTGGAAGGAGGTCCAAGAGAGGAGTAGAAGCTTCAAGCTTCAAAAATAGAAAGAGGATGTTGCTAAAGGTTGGTAGAACGTTGCCATTTAGGGTATCCTTGTTTTGGTGGGTGGCAAGCGGGATCCTTAAGACAAGTTGTGAGTTTGAGTTCTTGGGCTGGGCTGGCAAGGTCTTGATGCCCTCAACAAACCTGAGTGGTCCGTCTCAAATAACTATTCTGGGAATAAACTGACTCGAGGTGAGAATGAACATGATAGCTATTCTAAAAGGTTTGGTGTACGACTCCCATTCCTGGTGACTTGTGGTTGGTCAGAAAGTAAGAAAAGATGAGTATCAATTTTTACCTATGATGATTAATTCCATATGAAAAGATTGCTTGGTTGTGTTATTATATTTTTAAACTTGCGTATGTATGTAGGTTACCATCTATTTTTATTAAATTATTTAGACATTGGAATTAATAAATTTCAGTTTAAACCAATTAACCAATGGCCCAAATACAGTAATCTAAATGCGATTTTATGTTATCTAGAAATTGTATCATTAATAGGAAGTTGATACAAAAATGAAAAAGGCATTAGTGTTAACATTCGAAAGATTTAATTATGAGCGGTATGAACCAGGGTTAGTTCTACATAACAAGTAGGAATGCTTTCTGGAACAATACCTCCTCTATATAGTTAGTGCCATACGTTTCCAATGGTGTATGATGGGTCTCAAGGGAAACGAGTTCTACTAGTAATTAGAACTAAAATAACATTGGGACACAACATTTTTAGATAATGAGCAGGAAATTAACAAAAGAACTGCAAATTAATGGGAAGCAAACTGATGCAGGAGCATCCTGCTCAGAATATTATTTTACATTTGGTTGAATTAAGGGGGTGATGTTTTTAGTTATTTTTAGGAATTTGTATAGATTGAGTGAAAAATCTATGTATGAGGCTTTCAGTTGTGAAATATTCTCAACTATGTGAGAATATCAGGGATAATTAATGTGTGTAGATCTTGTAGAAATCTTAGGGATTATGAGATCTTTAAATAAGAATTAGTTGAGTGATTTATGGAGAAGATTATGGATTTAGAATAATCCATAACTATGTACTTACTTCTATAAATGTAATCATGTGAGGAGAATGAAATATATAATGTTAGACAATAGTTTTTAGAAGATTAGAGATAGTTATAAAAAGCTAAGTAGAAGAGAGAACATATCAAAGTACGAGATATTATATACATATATGTAAATATTGTTATGAATGAAAGGAGTGTTGTGTACAAAGCTTGTTTTTGCGTGATTTTATTATGTGATTGGATCCTTTAATCGTAGGCTGAATCCTCTGTTAGATACTAGTTTTTTTTTTATCATCGATTGAATGCAGAGAGAGATCGAATAAAGAAATGAATCATCATTGATCACAAGATGGATCAATGATGATCTATTATGAGAAGATCGATGGTGTTCACTCGTGAATGCACACGGAACTTAACATAGGGAACAGACCCAAAACGTTATAAGATTGAGTTAGTTGATAAATTCATGAGAAAACCCAAAGAAGCTCAGAACTGTCCGATCCGTCCGATCGATAGAGCCGTTAGATCTATTGTCATCATCTGTAAATAAGTGCTAAGGTTTTATCGAGAAATGGACATGATATTTTATTAAACTAATTTAATAGCCCAATCAATCGTGACCATCCGATTAAAGGAGACAGATCCGATGGTAATCGCGTCAAAAAATGCATGTGGTTTAATATAAAATTTGGACGCGATATTGCATTAATTATGGATTAATCCATTGAAGTCCAGATTAACCGAATACATTCATTGTGAAGGGCGTGATTCGACGGTGATCGCATGGTAAAGGTTCGTGCGAGTTAATTCAAAGTTCGGACCAAAGAAGTTTATAAAACGGCAATGTTATTTCCTTTCGGTTCAGTGTGATAATTGAAGTTTTTGGGTATTCTGGGTAAATAAAGGAATTCTGCTATTATAGCAGAATAACGATATTAATGGTTTGAATGGGAATTTAAATTGTTTTGATTTCCAATAACAAGAAGGGGGACCGATAGTTTAACTAAACAAGAGTTTAATTAAGTAAAATTCTAGATTAGCATAAAAGGGCAGCTTCACCCCATCATTTTGGTATCAAATCAGAAGAATCTACCATGTACATGTCCCAGGAATTCCACGTATGGCTTCTTTGAAACTGGACAATTTATAATTTTTGTACGAAATAGAATAATACAGTTGATTGTAATCTAAAAACACAGGGATAACCACCAGATTTCAGAACCCAAAAAGGTAAATGAATGGAAGTATGGAACTTAGCCATTATTTTAGTCAAATGTATATACGGAGAATGAACATAGGATAAGATTCAGTGTTTAAATAAATTGTTGCGAAACTAAATATAAATAGGCATAGAAAACAACAAAATATTCATCGCATAAACATAATATGGATGGATCCCACAAGCTCATATAAAAAAAAGGTGAAAAAATCCTCTTGTAACAGGATGATGAATTGACCTGTGTAAGATAGCAATCGTAGATGAACAAGTGTACATGATAATAATCTAAGTTAACAGTCATTATTATAGATCGTATATGAATTAATAGGAGAACATAGTGTTGTTGGAAATAAAATAATCTCCAAATAAAATTAAGGATAGCAGATGATAACACCCTCCTAGCACAAATAATACATATTCCTGTATAATTGTAACATAGCACTCAAAATAGAATGCCGCAAGAGCAGTAATAATATTAACATCATAATCTTGAACACAGATAATCGTAATATTACTAGATGAGTAGAACCCTTTTAACACAGTGAAAATAGAACTGTTAAATTATACCCAAAGGCATGTTGGAACCAAAACATACAACCAAATAGTTGAAAGGCACTATAACCCATATTGGGTATTGAAGTTACAAAAAATAAATATAGCGCCAATATGTTAGTAGTAACTAAATTAAGCTCTACAATGATTAAACCTTAAATAGGTCCTTGTAATTCCTCTAGCTCAAACCTCAGTCCAAATTAGGGTTGGAACCCTCAAATACCAAAGAGCCAGAAAACGTAACCAAAAACTCAAAGACTATTTAAGCGCCATGAAGATTTAGAACTTGGTAGTGCAAATCTTGACAAAGAAAGGAACTGAAGTCCAACTCCAGATGAGATTAAAGGAACATGTGGAGTTTTGCTAACAGAATCTGAAGGCTCTGCAATTTAGATCACCGAATGATAAGCCCAAAATAAACAAAAACCTAATGGAAAAAAAAAAACTAAAGCAAGGAAAATTAAGCCCTCTACTGAGTTAGAAAACTAAACTCGAAAGTCTTGAATGTCTACAACAAACATTGACAAATACTAGAGAATGATCGAGGCTACCTATTGAGATTGTTGACGACCTCCACAAGTAGATTGAAGCATGTCCTTTGTAGATTATGCGAGAAAGGGTTTGTACAGAAGTGCACTAGAACCCAAATGCATAGGTGGAGATTAACTCGTACACCAAGGCCATTAGAAGGCATTGTTGGGTTTGATGAACAGAGAGGTAAGACAAACATTAAATCTTGAATTAAAAATACAATCTTAGTTTAGTTAAAACTCACACAAGTAGAATAAGGGAATGCCATTTACCTAAGAGGTAGGAAATAAAATTATGACATGCAATGAGGGATTTGGAATTCAGTGAAGTCTCAGCATGTACAGTGAAGGAGCCACTCTCCAACAAACAATAAAGAGAGGCAACAAATGCCAGAAAATGGTATAGATAATGGGTATAGACCCCCAAAACCCTAAAAACTCTTTCCATCATCTAATGTCGCACCCATTCTGATAAGCCAAGATCCACTGCCAAGTGGGCAAGGCAACCCCAACCAGGTGGCTTAATCAATATTGTAATCCTATAATATGTAAGCTTTGTACTCAGATATTTCCATGTCATTAATCAAATCACTATATTGACAAAGTTTGAAAGTCTGAGTGCAGTACAAATAAATGATGTAAAGTTGAAATCGTATTTAAATTTGTATTTATTTTCCAAGATCTGTGACCTATGTAGTAATGTATGTATGATCATGCAAGTAGATATAAATCTTGTATGGTGAGAACCTTTAGAAATTGGAATTGAGTAAACAATTTTTTCATGACTAGGCGTATGTTAAGAAGTGGAAGGGGAGATGTGACAAGTGAAATTAGAGAAGAAAGGTTCAACATTGTGGCTTGATGAAGGGAAAAGCAAAGTAAAATCTGATATGTCCCATAGATAGGAGGAATTGAGAGTGTGATAACTCTGCCTATAAGACTTGGTTCTACACCCTTATGTAAATTGAATCCTGAAATGTGGGTGCAAGTAAGTGAAAAATTTTAGTCTACCTTCTTTATGTTGTAAAAAAAAACATAGGATGTAGTGCATAAAATCCTTAAATAAGAGCCGAAAATGCACAATAACCAAATAAAATTCTATGTTATTAATCCAAAGCAAAATAAGTGGAAAAAGAAAAATTGTCATGAATGCATTATATGATTTACTTTAGAAAATACTAAATTGATTTATTGCTAAGCCCATCCTTTTCAATAATTGAATTATGGATGTGATTGGACAACTTGACTATTAACATAGGTTAATTAGTAAGTCAAGTTGAGATAATGAATATAAATAAGTGGGTATAAATGAAAAAGAGTATCAAGTCCCATATTGTCAAAAATATTATATATATATAATATATATATATATATATATAACTAAGAGAATCTTAAGGGTCAAATGTGTGATGCATACAACACCCTGAAGGTTTGGGATTATCCATGTGACCATTAATTGTTTCTATGGAAACCCTATTGCCCGTTACAATATATATATATATATATATATTGTCCGTTACAATATACACACACACACACACACACACACATACATATACATATGTGTTATAAGACATAACTTATAAGGTCAATAACCATAGGGATGTCTTAAATTAAAAATATGACTTGTTGAAAAGAGACAGGTAGTATTAAAAGTAGTATTGGTGGGTAGCGTCCTCAATCGAAAAGTAACTATTTGGAATAATCACCTCCTCAAACCTGAATGATGATCAAGAAACTCGATGAAGTAGTGAAATAAATACTTGGAGGTAAAAATAATTCTAACAGAAAAGTCAATTTTCCTATGTAAAAGAAAAAGGGAGGGTATCATAACAGTGCGGTAGTTACCTTTTCATTCTTAAAAACTCCAATATCTAACGAAAGAATTAAAAAAAAAAAAAATTGCGGTGCACAAGAGTAAAGTGGCTATATAATTAGAAAATGATCAGCAAAATTTTCAAGGTATTGGTATACTGAAGGAAGCACCTTAACTTGCTTAAATATGAATGTTATGAAAGATGAATTAAGGGTAAAGGATATTTACAATTACTACTATACAAATAAAAAAAATAAATCATAGTTTCTTTGGATGATTAGTGGCAATGATTGAAATCATTTTATTTGATAGGGCATTACAAAATGACATGTTGAAAGGGGCCTGTGTGAAATGTGTGCAGTGATGATGAATATGTTTCTTGAAATGTGAGTTGAAATGTAGTCAGTAGTTATCGGAAGATGCTGCGTAAGATGGTTGCTAATGTTGATGATGGGGAGAACGAAAGCCAATGAATGCTTGGTAACAATGGAAAAGTCCCCTATGTAGATGAAGTTGCTAATTTGAGATGTGTTACTAAGATTTGTAGGAAAGTTAATATCGAAAGGATATCATTAACTAAAGAAAAAAAATACAGCTAATATGACCAATTTTGTGCTTTTTCCCTTATGATATGTTCATGATTGGAAGAGTTAAACAATAAGAAAATTGATGAGCTTCCTCATTGGAAAAGTTTCTTCAAACCATTGGAAAGACAGGTCATACCATTAGAATAATTGGTGCCAATCCTAGTATAAATGGTTATAGAGGTCAAGTAAAGGAGGGTTGTAAAAGAATTACCAGATAAGAGACTTATAAAAATAGATCAATAAGAGAACTAAATGTTTAGAATTTGTTATATCCATTTAAAGGTTTAGTCTCAGACATAGTGCAACGAGTGGCATATATGGGACTAGTAAGTTGGGGGCAACTCACAAATGTTAATTAAACACATAAGTATATTAGAACAATATTGTTGATTCTAAGAGGATATTAGCTTCATGTCAAATTTAGTAATTAAACAAAGGATATGAAATATTGTGGAAATTATATGATGATCCTAAGTTATACAAAGGTATGCTGACACCTTTGAAGATCCTATGCCTAATGGATGAAAGGGAGAAACATATGATCACAATATTATAAGATGGAAAAAGAACAGTTCATAAAGTGTACAAGAATAGCTCGAGAAATTTGTTTCCCTCATCACCCCCTAAATAATTGTTAATGTGTTTAGTGGAAATGATAGAATGTGTAACATGTCATGTATATATATATTCTGCCTATAAAAAAAATTAAGTGGTGGTAAAAGAGAATGTCGGTAGCTGTGACTGTAACTGTACGATGTGTTAACATGGAAAGTGCCATATGCTACACCTGAAATAAGTAATCAAGAACTTGAATAACTCTAGGGACCATCGATAGTTGGTTGGAACAAATGCAAGCTTACGAAAATCTGTGAGTGAAGACGATTGCTCTAGCATGGGAGTTGCCAATAGTGGAAGATCCCATAGCGAGTTATACCTCAACAACATGGGGAACTTCCAGATAGCATGCTCAAGAAGTTATAGAATAAAAATGGATGTGAACCTTCTATTAAATAAATTAGAAAAAAGAGAATTGAGAAGCCTCATGAGTGAGGCATGTCAGCAAGGAATGTTGGTAAGAAAGGTGGTGTATTTGGTTGGTTAGTTTTAGTTAATTTTGGCATGATTGTTCTCTTAAGTGCCTCTAATACTACTAGTCTGTGTTTCTAGCCTCAATAATATATTGAGGAAAGATCAAAGGAGAAGAATACCATTTAAACAAAAAATGAATGCATGAAATGATCAATAAGTGACATGAACGTAATCATGTCCAGTTACATAAAGGACAAGATAATATTTACTATTGTAGCAGTACGTTGAAGTAATTGCCGTAGAATTTTGTAGGATTGGTTGATTTCAACTTGAAAAGCATGATGATGCCAAAGAAAGAGGCCACTAGTTGTAGGCTATCAGGGAGACAAGGTAAGAAATATTTCATTGTTATGATGAAAAGTAAGGATACAGTAAGAAGGGATGATAGGGTAACCAACTACCCCTAGGTTGGAGTGGAACCATTGTATATTAATAATCCATCAGACTTTATATAACCAACCAATTAGAGTAATTGGTGGTGAAAGAGATGGATGTGATCCTATTCATAAGAAAGTAACTATATTATAATCAGAGGGAAAGTTTGAGACAATCAATATGTATATGAGTACAAAAGGGAGAAGTGACATGACTTTATACAAAAGCGAAACCGTGTGAACCTATATTGTTGATCTGTAATATCAGATGACAATGGACGTAATTTAATATATATATATATATATAATATATATATATATATACACACACACACACACACCCTTGGTTAGCACCAGAGAAGTAAAGTAAAATAGACCGAAATGGGCATAACTAAATTTAATCAGATAAGATGGACATGAATTTGATCATATTGAATGTAATCGGGGGAAGCTACCCTAAACTATATATATGATGACTAAAGTATAAGTAATATTATAATTAATACAAAATGCACTAGTTGTAATTTCTTATAAGAGGATAATAAGTGGTTATGACCATATTATTATTGTGAAGAAAATTATGTAAACCAAATTGACACCTCTATGGTTTAAAGCTTATAGTGGAACCATGGGTGGGCCTTGTTAGCCGGTGTCGTTACTGGGTGAGTAAAAGAATTTTCCATGATGAATTTATAAGGATGCTTCCCTTAAATATTTACAAGTAAAACTAACTATTATGATGTTCGTGGATGTAGGTCAAACGAGATGAAGTGATGGTAGTTGAACCTTAGTGCATTCTCGATCAGAGTGGGAAACCTGCTACAAAAGCAAGTGATTACCTGGCTTGGAGACATCTAGCTAGAGGAGGCTACTTGGAAAGTTAAGGATTATATGTGTGAGGCATATTCTAGATTATTGAAGATTTAGAAAACACTAAGGACGGTGTTTTGATTGAGGGGGGAAGATGTAAGACGCCTCAATAAAGATGTAAATCTTTTGTTACCACAAATGACTTGGTAAAAATTGTGGGTCTAGGTAAAGGCCTAAGATGGATAGTAAAATATAAATGTTATTTTGTTTCTTTGGATAAATAATATAAGTAATGGCTAGCCATAAAATTACCAGAAAAAGTGCTAAAAGAGAGTTTCATTCACCAGAAAGCTATAAGACAATTATTTATCTCCCAAGATATAAATACTCTTAGTTGGGATAAGGGAGCCAAGAGGGTGAGAGGGAAGAAAACCTGATGCAACCTTTGAGACTTGGTACTAGTGGAAGGATGTCCAAGAGAGGAGTATAAGCTTCAAGCTTTAGAACCTGAAAGAGGATGTTGTTGAAGGTTGGTGGAATGCTGCCATTTAGGGTATCCTTGAGCTGGTAGGTGGCTAGTAGGATCCTTAAGACAAGTTGTAAGCCTGAGTTCTTGGGATGGACTAGCAAAGTCTTGATAGCCTGAATAGACCTGAGTGGTCTCTATCAAATAACTGTTCTTGGAAGAAACTGGCTTGGGGGGAGAATGGGCGTGATAGCTATTCTCAAATGTTGGGTGGAGCACTCCATTTCCTAGTGACATGTGGTTGGTCAAACAATAAGAAAATATGAGTATTAATTGTTACTTGTGATTATTAATTCCTATATGAACAGATAAATTGGTTGTGTTATTATATTTTTAAACATCCATATGGTTGTAGGCTACCATCTATTTGTATTAAATGATTCAGCCAATGGATTCTTCAGTTCCTTTAAAATTTGATGATTTCATCTATTCTTATTTTATTATTTCCACTATTAATTTATAATATTCCTTAGGATGCCCATTTTAGACCTCAAAATTTCTCTAATGTAAACTATATGATTAAAAGGGTAATTTTTACCTCATAATCCTAAAGTACATTTAATTAGTTATTTTTCCTAGAGCAATACAGATCTTTTGGATATGTATTTTTTCTAAAAATATTTAAGTTATTCTAGAAGTGTTGTACTCTATAGAAGAGATATAGTCCTTTTCATATCCTTGCCACGGTGATCATACTTTAGTTGTTGATCACAGACACATGGCATTGTAGATGAGGGTAAAGAGGTTGTATATATTTTATCCCTCTCAACCTTTATCTAAGTTTTCTCCTTGATCAATAAAATTAATTGTATAATGGAATTTTTGTTAAATTCATCATCCTAGAATGGATTATTTGATGGATTGCCAAGGTTGTGGCTAAAATTTATTAAAGGATTTCTTAGCTCGATCAATCCAAATGTTCATTGACCTTTTCATTATTGATATATATTTATTAGCATAGGTGTATTGATTTTTTCATGACTATTTGCATGTTTGATGGGATGAGAGTCTACATATCATAGTCCTACGTCAATTCTTCCCATTTAATATATGTTTAAAAAATTATCAATACCTAATTTAAGTAGAATCCCTCAAAGATTTTATTGAAGGGTTATTTTTTGAAAATTTGATATGAGGTATCATAATATTTTCACTAGGATTGTAGAAGGAATTTAAGACAATGAACCAAATACTCATAAAAAGAGAGATATAAAAGTATGCAATGAAACTTTATTAACTGAAGTGAGTACCAACTCTCAATATCAAAGGATCATGCAACTAATAAGTAATATTCTTCTCCCATCTAGGCATGTAGGAGTGTCTCCTCTATTCAGGAAAAAGGGAGACTTGAATAAGAGCGAGGAAGAGAATAATGGAAGACATGTTGGAGGAGGTGATGGAGATGAGACCATTATATTGACATCTAGAAAAAATGTATAGTAACATAGTCCAAAATAGGAAGAGAAATCAAAGAAAAAGGATTCAAAAAAATTTTAAGGGTGAAGAGACATTCTTGACATGGAAGTAGGATGTTCTGATATACCTAAATTTGGTAGCAGAGAATTTTTGAAGGCCACAGGATAAAAACAAATTGGTTCAAGAAAAATAAAATATTTTTGATGAACTATTAGTAATGCACAATTCCTGACCTAATATAGGGAAAATTATTTTGTAGATAGAAAAGATACATGTGGAAGATATGAAAATAACTCAAAAGTGGAAATTGAAGTGAATGTTTTTGGAGTCGGACCCTCCAGACTCCTAAAATTTCATTGCTCATCCTGTTTCGGAGAAGGAGCTTTAAAGTGTTAAGTAAAAAATAATGATAAATGAGTTATAGGGTCCAATAAGTCTTAAAACTTTGTTTATAGAAATATGTTAAATTACCTAGTGAAATAAGATTGTGTGTTGTAGAAAATATTAATAAGCAACAACCCATTATTTCAAAATCCTAGGATACTAGCTCAAACATGAGGAATATGTCACACAATATTTCTATCTTTACGGAGTTTTTGTAGAAAGAATAGGAACATGATGAATGTTTTATAAAAATAATTTATGTTCTTTCATTACTCAAGTATATATTTTAATAGGTTTAGATAGAAATCAATAGGGATTACCCTGAAACATTAGGATAAAGCAGGTAAATGTAGGATAGTCAACAAGGATACAAATGCTACAAGAATCAATTGATAGCTATATAAGGATAGGTTATAAAAGATGCATTGAATCTGTAAAAGAACTTAAAATTCTTGAAGATCTTGAGATGCCATAAGTAATAAGAGAATATGCACTTATAATGAAGGAATAATCGAATGTGATTAGATCTTCATGGGCCAATGAGTTGGATAGTTTCGCTAATTTTCAAAATGAATAAATTAAAAGGTTGTTATCTATTTTTTTCATTGGTGATGAAGAATACATGGAACTAGTGGAGTAGTTGTTCTTTGAATTCAAAGAAATTGAAGAAACAATATTTTCGCTCTAGATTAAACAAGATCATGGTCACTCAGGAAGTACTACACATTTTCAAAATATGAAGGAGAAATGGGATGGTTATGAAGATAGATTTATCAAAAGCATATGACCAAATGAGTTGTTGTTACATTAGGATTTTGATTATGCACTTGAGATTCAAAGTTCCTTTCATAAATTGGGTGATAAGTTGTTTAAATTCAATGTCTTTCCTTGTACTTATAGATGAATCTGCCTCAAATTTATTCCAAGTGCAGAAAGGCATTAAGAAAGGATGCTGAAAGCATGAGTAGATAGTTAAAGGAAGATAAAGGAAGAGGTAATATATGTGGTCTGTGGGTGGCTGAAGATCTGACTATCATCAACTTCTTTCTAGTGGATGATGTTCTCTTATTCTGTGATGGGTCTAGAAGATATTTTTCTAACATTAAAGAAGTGTCGAGTCTATACTAGAAGGCTACCATAATTATTGTGAATGTTTAGAAATCTATTCCCTCCTCTAATGGGTTGTCAAGTTATGGAGATTTATATGGAGAAAACTTGTTTCCATTCTAGTCTTTGGATTTCAAAATTGATTTAAAATATTCAGGGATTCATTTGAAACCAAATGATCATAGGCAAAATGGCTAGTTATGGTTAATTCATGGGGGCTTTACTCAATGAACCTTCAAAATATCACGTGCTTTCTTCTCATATGAAACGATACCCTTAATTTGACTACATATTGGAAAACACCTCTCAAAATCATCTTATTTAACCCCCTACCAATAAGAACCAATACACCTTCCCAATTTAAAAAACCCCTAATTTCACTAGGTATTGTAGGTATCCATTTTTTCATTAACATTTTTTATACCCATTTATATTTTTCATTAAATTTAAGCTCCATTTTTTATACCTTTTGATATAAAATCCCTTCACCCCCTATATATCCCCCAATATATTATGTCATTTTTTCCTCAATATATATCCCCCAATATATTATGTTATTTTTTCCTCAATATATATCCCCCAATATGAACCCACATGGTATGGTATTGCTCCCCCAGTAAAGCCCCTGTGGCTTAATTGCAAAGATGGGAAAAAGGATCAAGACCCAATGTTTTAGATCGTTATCCAGAGTAGGAATGTTTGTGCTTATTAAATCAATATTGAAAGCTATATCGGTGTTCTGGATGCCCCTATCTTGGATTTCTTTGGTGTTCAGAACTCTGTTTGAAAATTATGTTGCAGATTTCTGTGGATAGGTAGTAAATATGGATAGGTATTTCCATGGGTCAGGTGGGATAGAATTACATTGCCTAAAGGATGGGGATGTTAGGGGTTGAAAATTTGACCCTCATTTTCAAAGGCTCTAGTTAGAAAAATTGGATGAAGCATTTTTTGTTTATAAATGCTCTAGACAATAGTATCCCATAAGAAATTATCAATAGTCCACCTAATGAGTATCTATAATTAAATTAAAATTCTGAATTCCCCATTTGAAATAATGAATTAATGTAAAAATTTAGGGTATTTGATATGATTATGCATACAAAACATGTTATTTTCAATTTATCATCACAACACATTGAAGAACAATAGTTCAAGTTTTCAGCTTGAGTTGAATTCATAACAAAAAATCTTACATCTTATGCATTTAAGAAATTCATCCTGAAAACTAATGAAAATTGAAAAATCAGAGGATTTTTTAAATTGTAATTGAAATCATAACCAACTTTGCCTTGTAAATTCAAGCACCAACCTATTTAAAAGAAACATGACCACTAATGGGCATATTGGACCATATGAATATTGTAGACATTTGTTTTATTATAGAATCAACAATAGCCAATCTAGTTGTAATGTAGGTGGGAAGGATATTTGGAAAACTAGTTGTTAGATAGGTAGGAAGGATATTTATTTAGAAAATATGGCAACCTATAGGCATACAATTTAATGATGGCCCTACACTATAAAAATAAGAGCTTGTAGAAAAGAAAGTCAAGAGAAACCTGTTAATCCACTACTGGTGCACTATGGAGTCAAATAAAGTCAGAAGGACATGCATTAACTAGGAAGCTCATTAAAACTACAACCACCATGATATTGAGATGACCCACGATACTTGGCCATGAATCAATATTCAAATGGTAACTGGTGTTGATGGAAATATCACTCATCCCCATTGATTCCTAAACTTAAAATCATCATTTGACATCGCCCTAGAAGCCTGAGTAGAATCTCCCCTATCTAAACTCAGTAACTAGCTACAAAATGTGGGGGCTATACAATAACATGTGATGGACTGACTGTCAATGCCTTCAATCTGCAGAAATTGGTAATTCACTGGGAGTGTTGTACTATTGTGGAAAAATATGTGCACTAAAGTCACATTAAATGGTAACAAGTAATAATATATTACATACAACAAGAACCCACTAATTCCGGCATTGAATCCTCCAAATCAACAAGTCCATGCTATTGAGATTTGCATAGGTTATCTGCTATACTTTGTGGAGGGTTTTCCAACACTTTTCCTGATTAAAATTGCTCAAAAGATGGTAGGAATTTGCAAGAATTACAAGTTTGAGTTGCGAACATTCCACAATTTGAGGCCCCAATTTTCCATGATGTTGAATTCATATATGTAGTTAGAAACCTAGAAGTTCAAATAACAAAGTTGTAGTTTTGGCCAAAAATATTTTCACTAGATTCTTTCCCAAAAATCAAAAAAATTATAATATTTAGAGAACACCCACAACAAAATAGCTATTATAGCATGTTGAATCTTTGAAATCGAAATATATGTTACAAGAAAATAAAAACGAAAAAAGAAATGAGAAATGACAATGATGAGAAACAATGTTGGGAGGCTTCACATTTAAGAAATAAGGAGAGAGAAAAAATCAAGAAAAATATGAAAAACATAAAACAAAGCATTAATCATCAACAATTATTATTTCAATAAGCAAAATTGTAATGATCATATTTAGCCATAGTGGATTAGTGAAGGAAACAAGTATAATATTTCAATTTCTATTACATTGAAAATAAATCCAAAAAATTAGCCAATCAATAATGCTATAAAATAGGAAAGTACTTGTTAGAGTCGGTCTTGTCAGTCCTCCATCAGAGATCAAAACTCTTTCTGCATCTCATTTTTAGGTGTCTCACTCCATTCACTCAGCTGCATTCTGCTAGAGGCATGCCATAATCTGATGGAAGGGTCTTGTGAATTCATTCCCCTCATGTCTTGTACCTGCTGGCTTAGGTCTTTTCATCAAAGTTATTAAAATCCATGATAGTCAATGTTTGATATTTTAATGGACAAGACTCATTTCAGTCATTAGGTCTAGGGTTTGCAAATTGTTGTTCTCAAAGTGCTTCAATAATACTTGCAGGCCAAAGGAAGGTCCAATAATTCATTCAAATGATGTTTCTGAGCCAGAAAAGATGAATTTTGGAAACCTGAGAGAGGTTTTTATCCCAAATAGGGCAAGGCAGAAAAATCTCCTTCACTTTTTACACAGGTGTCATGGTTTTAGAGAAACGTCAAAAATACAATGGCCTTTGGAGAATTGATGCACCTCTAAAGTGACCTTGGGAAAATCAAGTTTTCGTCTAGCTCAGTTAACCAAATGACTTACTTGATGAGTAAAATGGTAACTAGACGCAAAGATATTTCCAATGAGCTATCATGAGGTCAATTTTGAGTTGAGGAACACCTTCAAAATTTGACCGCAACAGCACTCTGCCTTGAGGCAGCCTCACTGGGCACATTTTGACCAGTCTTGGGAGATTTAATTTTTAACAGAGAAAATGAACTGTAAATTGAAAAATTCTAGTCGGGATGGAAAGTACACTCAAATTCCTTTCCATCGAGCTATCCTTCACCCAATTTGGACATCGAGAAGGCCTCCACAAGTCTCCTACAAAAAACATTATGCCCAGGCTCTATGTGCCGCGCCACTGGCGCGACGCTTATGATAGGGAACTCAAAATTGCAAAAAATTTATATTTTTGGTTTTGGAATGAAAAATCATGAATGATGGTACATGGACAAGAAATTTGGAAAAGTTTCGAGTCCCCAGACCTCTCCATCTATCGTTTGGGTGGAAAATGCAACGCTGGCAAACAGTTGGCTCTTTGACTTCAGTTCATTAATGATGATTGCACGACTCCCTATCTTCAATTGATTTGATTTCCCACATCTGAGGTTATTTATGTCATTGAAAATCATTTGTAAAGGGTTGGAATTTCTCGGAGCAGTGTGGAGGAAAAACCCAGCACTTGCATTGTACACATTTTGGCCAGGGAATTAATAAAATGATGCAGCTCTGATTCATGAGATTCATGTGGTATGATGTTTAGTAGATGTTTCTTCTTTCTATTTCATATGTGTATTTGTTATGTTTTATACAGTCCATTCATAACCATTTCCAGTTGAATGCTTGAAAGTAAGAAAGGCAAAATTCAGTTCACTGCTCTGCCTCGGTAAGGTATTCATGCTGTGTGTTTATGCTTCTGTTTGAAAAGGATTCATTTGCTATGCCCTTTTCAACCTCTTAACAGTCTTTCCATTTCCTATTACTTCAATCTTACTGCTAAACCTCCTGCCTATCTTGCCTCAAGAAATACTCTGTGTCCTTGATTTAATTTCCCAGCTCAGATATTCCTTTGGTCCCTTACAGCCCAGAAAATTCAATCATTCAAAATCGCCTTTTCCACATCTATTTACTAGCCTAAAATCAGTATTTCATTTTGAGCCATCTCAGAATTTATTGTGTATTTTTACTGAGTGTGACCCAGAGAGAGCCCTCTCCTATTCTGGTAAGGCTAGCTACCAGACTAAGCATGGTTTTTGGTTACCCTGAATTTTGCCTTCCTTCAGCCTAAGGCAGATTTTGGCTCTAACAGTACTTATAAGAAAACGAGTTTTATAGTACTAACAATTGCATGTATTTTTATAATTATAGACATATCACAAAAGCTAATTCTAACAAATTCTATGAAAAATGCAAATAAAACTAATAATTTATATTTTCAAACTCATTTTCTACAACGGTTGTCAAGCTTAAGCCAATCCCAAATCCATTTCTTTGGTCAGTAGGTTGTGTGGTGTTATAAAGCATGTCATCAACATTGTATTGTAATACCTCAGGTGGAATCCCATTATATCCATCATCCTATGAACCACCACAATCCCACATCCTAGTGGGCCATGTTTGATATTGTAGTTGATGTCATGATAACATGTGTATGTTAGAGTGTACGAACATTAGATCTTGTGTCTTTCGTCTGCCTACTCGTTTCTTCTTTGTTGAATGGATAAAAACATATTCACTCCAATTTCTTTGACATGTAGATGAACTTGTCACCTAGTGTAAAAAAAATCTAATAATGTATATTTGAAAACCTGAAGGAAAAAATCCAAATTGGAAACATCTTTTTTGGTATCTTAGAGGAATCCAACAACCCACTTGACATGTAACTACTAGTAAACCTTTGTGGGTCTACGGCCTATCCTCTTCTATGTAAACCAGGTCACAACAAGGGGGATTTGAACCTTAGATCTCCTAGTTTTCATAGATTTCACATTATTTCGATTACCAATTGAGCTTCATCCCTAAGAACAAAATTGAAAAAAATATAAAATACATTAAAAGAATTAGTTATTGAGCATCCTTGTGAATGCAAACGAATATCCAACTAATGCAGTAATGGAGTTCATGTCCCATATTACATCCATAAATATATAGGTCTAAGATGTTCCTTGTTATATTCACAATCTTCTTATATAAAGTGATTCTCAGTTCTCAAGTACTTTCCCAACTTAAGCCATACTCTAGTGTGAACATGACAATCATAACACCTAATTATAAAGGTTTTCCAAGTTTACATCACCTCCTTATTTGAATATGATTTCTTTTGAAACCATTTAGGGTTGAGTAGAAATTCAATTGAATGAAGAGAGCTATGAAGCATTTTCTACCTTGTAACATCAATATCCCAAACCACCTTTCTAGTGTCCCTATTGGTCCTAGAATTTTTGTATTTCAGTATTTCATGAAGCTTCTTTCCCATTTGATCGATACAATCAAACAATTCCCCTAAGCAAGGATGATAACAATAAAATACACGAAGTGTGAAAATATTAGGTGTGATGAGGGTAAAAATATGCTTGACTCTCCCCCAAAAATATTTTGAAGAAGTACCAATAATGATGTCCTCAACTTGGGGACCATCTCCAATATGAGAACCTTTCCACCTCTTTTAATATAGTGATATGACCATATCAATAAGGGATTGATGCACTTTGAAGAGACATTGTAACATAAGGAATGCAAAATGAAAATCTAGTCTTAACACTTCAGAGACATTGGAGATTGACATATTTCCTATAAATTGCTACAGATGCTACATGATTAGTAATAAAAAATATAACATCTTTGCCTTAGTTATAGTGTTTTCAACCCATGTAATGTTATTAATATATTTAAGGAACAAGTTGATGTAGTGCATAGAACAAGGAGTCTAAAAAATTGTTGGGTATTTATCCTCAATCAAACCCTTAACAACGCATTGTTTTAGGTACTATCTATGACACTTTGGACAACATTTTCTCTTCCAATTTCATAATTTTTACTATTTTTGGCATGCCTCTCAATCTCAATCGATTCCCTTAGATTTCTATGGTGGAAATGATCAATCTTAGAAATGACCTTAGATTCTTCAATGCAGAAATGCTGTTTTGATTTCTCAGAATGTTCTGTAAGAGATGAGGTTTGGGAGCGATTGTGTTTGATGTCAGCAACATGTTCACTGATCCTCTACTTAATAGATCTTCCTGTTTCTCCAATGTAGGGGAAACCACAGGAGCAGGGAATGAGGTAGACCCCTTTTGAGTCGTTCAGGTCAATAGGGTCCTTAACCAATCTAAGAGAATTTTTAATGGTATTGGTGTTGGAAATAACACTAAGAAGGGGGGTGAATCAATATTTACAAATCAATAACTTTTTCATTTCCATAATCAGATTTCTATCTGCTACTTTAGTGAAGGGAACTCGTGTGTGCACACAAATGTTCTTAGTGCAACCATCGTATATCTAGTGAACTTAAGATTTAGTTAATTCATCATATGTTAATATTTAACCGGCACATCAATACTTTATTAAACATTAAACAATAACCATGTGCGGTAATAATAGAATAAACCATCACACATAAGCAACACACACGAACACCAAGATTTAAGGTGGAAACCCAATGTGGGTGAAAACCACCTGTTAATATCAGCTCTGTCTTCTTTTAATAATAAGAAAATCTTTTTACAATCTTGTAATGGTGCATACTCATATTAGTATGTAGGCACCCATCTGTACCATCTGTAGAAGTTTACAACCTTCTCTTGTTCTCCAGCTTCTTCTGGAAGGGAGCTACAACCCCCTAGTTCTTGTGCTAGCCAATTTATTTACTAGTATGTAGGCTCTGACCTACATAAGGCTACAACCTTCACTCATTCTCCAGCTGCTACTGGAAGGGAGCTCCAACCCCCTGATCAAATCACCATCCACTACTGGTAGGAAGCTTTGACTTCCTCATTAAAGGCTCCAACCCTCAGTATCCTCCAGTGACCATGTTTCATGAATTTTCACACTGGATACTCATGGTACACAATACTACAATATGAAGGCCATGTTTAATCAAATTTTCACAGTGGACCCATTAGTAACATTGAAGCTCAAAATAAATCAGCACTACAATACAACCATCAAATACATCTGCATCAACCAATCACTGAAACCCAATCAGTCTTTGATATAACTAAAAGCCAATCATCAATCTCTGATATAACTAAAATAATGAATCACTGAAACCTCCAAACCTCTAACACAACTGAATCAAACAATCACCGAACCTTTGACACAACTGAATTTGAAGATGAACCACACTAGCTAGTTCGAAACGCATCGACCAAATATTCTGAATGTGTTTTTTTCCAAAAATTTTTCATTAACAAGTTATGGATCACAAAAGCTTGAATTTGAATACAACTGAATCAACCATTCATTCAAAATTAATCAAATTCAATGAATCAACTGGAATAGATAGATCACTGTAACCAGTACATAGATTTGAACCCAGAACACTACATCAACAACCAAAACTAATTGTAACCTCAAAGGTCATGTGTTAGAATGTATACTCTCCTTTAACAAAGCAAACTTACGTGTATATGCTACTTCCTTTTGCACAACTTGCGTATACCTCTAAAGATACTGAATCATAAAACCTTTGAACCAAAAACTGTACCAATAAGTGACATTCTAAATATGTACTTTCATATTATAGAGTTCTTAATAGATAGCAACAAGGACCACCCTTCTTTCTCAATCAATTAATTAATGAGACACAAACTCTTTATGCATTCAGTTTTACTTTCAGATCTAAGAAGACTTCACTGACAAATAGGAGTAAAACAATAACACTGATATAATCAGTGATCTGTGAATATCAAGCTTTTCTTTTGCATATGCTACTTGGAAGAGCCGAACCAGCGTGTCTATGCACCTTCACCAAATCAAACCAGTGTACAGATCTATAAATACTTACTTATAGCTTCGTTGCAATTCTTGACTTGAGAAATACCTAGATCATCACATATAAAGGATAAAACATGTGTTAGCAAGTAGATCTATACCATCCATTATCAAATCACATAATGATAAGTCATTATGATCCTGATCCATCATTAGGTCTAATCCATCATCAAATGCTCAGGTGCATATTTTGTCTAGATCAAGAAAAGCATCAGAAACCAATAACATGCATATTTTTGTTTGATCTAACACTTCATAAGATCTTCTCCTATAATATGCATATCCCTTTGATCTTCTCCTCCTTATATAGTTTTAGGCCTTTTTAAATACCTTGGACCAAAACTACTTAGCACCAATACCTTGGACCAAATACCTTAGACCAATACCTTGGACCAAATACGTTAGACCAATATCTTGGACGAAATACCTCAGACCAATATCTTGGACCAAAACCCCAAACCAAAGCCTCAGACCGAAACCTCAGACCAAAACCTCGGACCAATACCTTGGACCAAATACCTCAGACTGAATACCTTGGACCAAAACCTCGGACCAATACTTCGGACCAAAACCTTAATTTTCCATCCCATATGCGCTTTTCTTTCTATGAAAGTACGTGCATAAATATACGCTTCTTCTCTTCCATGAGCCCGCATGTATACACTACTTGGACAAGGTGAACCAACGTATGCTTCTTAAACCATTCTCTTTCTTCAATTTCTTGATTCTAATCTGTAGTCCTTTGTTCCATCATCCTATTCTTTTGTACCATTACTTTGTTCCCTCTGAATAGAATTGTTATAATATGATATTCCATATTACTTCTAAAATTATTCCTTTGAACTGCCTTGCATTTTCTCACATCTGTAACCACATCTTCCATGAATTCTATCACATCTGATATATCCCCTGTAGATTTTGTTAGCACTCAAATCTACCTTAGGCTGAAATAAGGTAAAACTCAAGGCTACATCAAACCACACTCAGCCTCATAGCTAGCCCCACGAGGACAGGAGAGGGCTCTCTCCGGGTCTATCTCGGAAAAGGTAATCAAAGAGGCTCGAGATGACTAAATTTGCAACTAATATTAGGCTAGGTATTAAGTGCAGGGGTTTGATTTGATTTTGGGTTTTTATGGTTTTGTTGAAAACAATGGGAAAGGCAATTTGGGTTTGGGGATGAGGCACAGTTTTCTGTAGAGATCTGATTGGGGCAAGGAAGGCAGTCATTTTGATGCTTTAAAGCAAGTGAGGTGGGTAGATCAGACTGGTGAGGAGCTAAGGAGAGAAAGGAAGTGTCAAGGATTCTCCTTAAACTGAAGAAAACATGGAAATTTAAACAAACTTAAAGGCAGAGCATAACCATCGATGGATTCTACCTTAACACTTCATTTGTTCAATTGCAGAAGATGAAAGAAGGAAAATGATACACATAACAACTTCCAATTACTGAAAGAAGCACACCATCAAAACATAAAGCCACATGGATCCCAAACAGTGCTACAAAACCCTGGTCTTTCCTTAGCCAAAATTGCAAAGAAAATATGTACAATAGTATGCCAAAGCAATCCCAAGTGTCCAACCTCTCCAACCCCTGAAAATGATTGAGAAATTACATCATATAGACCATCCTAACCCCTTTTCTTGCCTCTAGGGGTCGAGCTCATCATTCTAGGAGTTGTTTGAACTAATTCTAAACAAGGAACTGAAATCTAGGTAGTCAAACAACTTATCTCTATATGCTAGGAAACTGATTCATTCATTTAATTTTCACCTTTTAGTGAATGAATCCTCTATAACAAGTAAAAATGTGCCCAAATTACATCATAGTTATTAAATTATATCATCAAAAGTCAAGAGTAGTATCAAGAAGCAAAACTGGTCAAAACTGGGCGAATTTCTGAGCTGAACAATGGAAATTTGACCAAAAAACTCTATGCGTCGCGCGCGTGAGCTTTATGCATCGCGCGCCTTTCAGCCTACTTTTGGGGCACTTCCTAATGCCAAAATTGGGTTTCGAATAGCTCGGTGGAAAGTTATTTGAGTTTACTTTCCAACCCAACTGGAATTTGCCAATTTGGAATTCACTTGCCTTGTCAAAAATCAAATCTCCCAAGACTGGTCAAAATGTGCCAAATGCGGCTGCCTCAAGGCAAAGTGCTGTTGGAGTCAACTTTTGAATGCCTTGCTCAACTCCAAATTGAGCTCATAATAGTTCATTGGAAAGATATTTTTGTCTAGCTACCCTTTGACTCATCAAGAAAGTTATTTGGCCAACCAAGCTAGGAGAACACTTGATTTGCCCAAGGTCACTTTAGAGGTACATCAATTCTCCCGAGGCAACGGTATTCTTGACATTTCTCCAAAGCCATGATATCTGTGTAAAAAGTGAGGGAGGATTTCATGCTTTGGCATGTTCTGGATAAAAACCTCTCTCAGTTTTTCAAAATTCATCTTTGATTGCTTTGAAACATCTTTTGAGTGAAACTTATTCCGATGTGTGAAACAGGGGATTTTGTCGAAATGAAGCAAAATGATGGGGATAAGGGGCTTCTAAATTCTTGGGGAAATTTTTGAAAGTATGGAGGGATGTTAGGAAGCAGGGTAAAGTGGAATCTCAGAGATCGAGTGAGGGGAAGGGGTCCAAAAGGGAAAAACACAGGCCTAGCCTAGAAAGTTGCCAAGTTGTGGCAAGAAACTAGGGTTTGTGCAAAAATGAGGAATTTGGGGGATCTCAGTGATGGGAAGTGTTTAATAAGGTATATTAATGATAGGGGAAAGTGTATGAACATCAGGATACAAGTTTTTCTAATGATTTGACCATTCAAGAGAAATTGCCTTCAAAACCCTAGGAGAGGGAAATGAACCTTGCCTAGGCGCAACTGAGGCATGAACAAGTTGTAAAATGACCCAATGGAACCTGACATGATGATAACAAACTTCTGAATGATGATAGACTCAGCTGAATAGTGACATAGACTGACATTTGGGCAACTTTGAAAAGAGTGAAAGCAAACCCTAGACTTAATGCCTAGTGACCAAATTTTGCTTGAAGACTCACTGAAATGAAAAAATTTGATTTCGACACCTTAAAATCACTTGTAAGAGCATGTTTGATCACTGGAGGAAGGCTGTAAATACTGACACTAACATTGGCTCCAATGGGGATGGTAGCTCCTTGGAGGTGCCAAGAATGACAGATCTTTGGGAGAGCAGACCAGCACCTTATGCATTGGGCAATGGAGTCAAAAACTCAAACTGAAATGCATGACTAAAAACTGATGACTTGATGACACAAATTGACTCTCACTCAACTAAGAACTGACTCGTTACTTAAACACAACCGACAAACTGGAAATGATGCTCAAAGTGGAGCTTATTCATCAAAACCTAATTTAGTAGTTTCATTCATCACCTGATCAAGTGAAATGAAAAAACCAATGCAACCAAGTAAGTATTGCATCTGCTGTTCGAATTTTCCGCAAGTACTCACTTATGAACAATAAGAGAGAACTACTGAAAGGAAACTCCCATGACAACTTGGAAACAGATCCGTTGAATGATATGGATCCTCTATCCGCCTCCAAAAACACTGCATAAGGATCTTGAAATTCAAGCACACTTAGCTCATCTAATGGATTACTTCTCATTTCCTCATACCATGAATGCAAACTTTGATCTGAGCATTGTGACGAGACCTCTGCTGAAAATGACAAAGTAACCGGCTGCTGGATCAAATTCGTATTAGCACATGTTTCAAGCTCACATGTAGTCAATGGAGAAAGACGTTGACTGCAAACCTCATCCAAAACATCAGCTATTGGATCATGAAAAACTTGAAAAGACTGCTACAAATCATTCTCTATTGGTTCCAATGTGATTACAAGATTGCCTACATGGTGCTCATTTTTTTCTTGAAATATTTTACGAAAATTCTGCGTTATAAACTGAAATGTTTCGAAACAAAAGGGTATAGAATCTTCCTGCATCATCAAATCATGTATTTCATCTTCCACACCTTTATCTGTAATCTTCCCTTCAATTTCATTTGGTGGCTGCAAATCTGATGCTACAGGCTGCTTAAGAATTTTGTTATCTGTCTCATCCTCAACATTAACACTGAGAGGTTGCTGATTTGTTATAGGCTGTTCATTTGAAGATTTACTATGCAATCTACCCTTCAAAAACTGAAATGATTCAAAACAGAATGGTATGGAGTCACCTTGAATCATTAAAGCATGTGTGTCCACTTCCAAGTCTTCAGCTGCAACTTGACAATCAATGGATTTCGGAGGTTGCAAATCTGAATATGAGAAGTCTTGAACAAAATTTTCATTCCTCTCAAGATGATTCAAATCAGGACTTGTTGACATTTGATTTCTAATTGCATGGTAGTTATCTCTAATGAACTGAAACGAATCAAAACAAAAAGGCAAAGATCCTTCACTTACTTCAAACTTTGATGCACTTTTCTCATCATTGTCATAGCTGATATGCATCGGTTGATCACTATATTCGAGTTGCTGAAAGTGAACTTCCTCCTCGCACAAACTAGCTGTTGATTCGTCTGCAAGATTAGTTTCTTTTTGGAGAACATAATCATCATCATACTAATCAAACTGAGGCAATTCATCATCAAACATACACATCATATCAACAACTCTCTCTTCTTCATAATGATCTATAAAACAATCACTATGACAATTGGGATTAGAAACAAAATGTTTTGGGTCAGCTGCTTGTTCTTGAATGTTACTTTCATTTTTTGCAGTCATTTTCCGCACCATCTCTTCTACTGCATTTACGAAAAGATCAAGATTTTCCTCTAAAAGTGTCAGCTGCTCTGAAATATTCTTCTTTTCTTCTTCCTTCACCCTTGCCCTCAAGATCAGCAAATGAGCCTCTACATTCACTTCCTTGTTCTGCATCTCGTGAAGTGTTGCAATATTATTTTCTCTCAGCTGAAACTCCATTTCCGGATCAAAGGAACTCGGGTAGTGCAAGAGAGCATATCTAGGAGAAGGTCTTATATCAACTGGCATCGAATAATAAACTTGGTTAAATCTGGCAGAAAATTGTTGTACTGTCTCCCCTGGCATTCTTTTCAGCTGATTATACTCTTCTATAATAAGGAAAAGGTTCTGCCCGATCATCCACTTGTCGAGAAAAATTTTGACGAACTGCCGGAAATCTGAGATGATCGCATCAGGGAGGGTTCTGAACCAACTCTTCACTTTCCCTTGCAAAGAAAGAGAAAAAAGCCTTATACTAACATCTTCTGCATCAACTTCAAAAAGATCTAGAAAAGACTCAAAATTCTGCACATGTTGCTCAGCGTTGACGTTCTTACTTTCACCATCGAACCTCGGCAAGTATAGATCATAGTTTTTGGGGAAAGCATGGAGAACAGAAGATAAAACACGTGGTTTATACCGATCTGGAAATTTACAAGGTGTAGGGGTATGTACAATAGGTATAGAATCAGTCTTGATCTCTTGGGGCTCATCAATTTGAAGATGGTCATCACAAAATTTAGAAGAAAGGTCTTGATCAAGCTCAAAGGTATGCAAATCTTTGGTATTCACAATATTCAAAGGGAAAGAATCAACTGCAGGCCGAGGATCTCTTCTCAAATAAAGTATACTTTGAAAAGCCTTATTAACATTCTTGGGAAAAGAGAAGAAATAATTTATGACAAAGAACAAAATGTCTTGGATGAAATTCCAACTTGAATACCTGATCTATCCATGTTGTCCTTTCATGTTTTTACTGGTCGGGATCATCCTCTAGTGGAGTCTTTGGATCTGATCTCGAAAATGATTTAGAGTCGCCAGGTGAATGATTTCAGCCTTGCCAGTTTCTGATCGTTTTCCACCATCAACAATCAGATCTGAACTCGATACATGTACTGGGGTAATTTATAAGTTAAGTGTTACGATTACAAGCTAGACTGGAGATTGACTGAAGCAGCGTTTATCTATTATGCACTTGTAGAGCAATGTGCAGTTCGAAGGCCACCTGGCATGACTTCAGACTCAGTCTATAGCTATAAATCAAATAACACTAACAAGAAAACTAGTTCTTCCCTAGTATGGTCGCCACTATGTTAGCACTCAAATCTACCTTAGGTTGAAATAAGGTAAAACTCAAGGCTACATCAAACCACGCTCAGCCTCGTAGCTAGCCCTACGAGGACAGGAGAGGGCTCTCTGCGGGTCTATCTCGGAAAAGGTAATCAAAGAGGCTCGAGATGACTAAATTTGCAACTGATCTTAGGCTAGGTATTAAGTGCAGGGGTTTGATATGATTTTGGGTTTTTAGGGTTTTGTTGAAAACAATGGGAAAGGCAATTTGGGTTCGGAGATGAGGCACAGTTTTCTGCAGAGATTTGATTGGAGCAAGGAAGGCAATCGTTTTGATGCTTTAAGGCAAGTGAGGTGGGTAGATCAGACTGGTGAGGAGCTAAGGAGAGCAAGGAAGTCTCAAGGATTCTCCTTAAACTGAAGAAAACATGGAAATTTAAACAAACTTAAAGGCAAAGCATAACCATCGATGGATTCTACCTTAACACTTCATTTGTTCAATTTCAGAAGATTAAGAAGGAAAATGATACACATAAAAACTTACAATTACTGAAAGAATCACACCATCAAAACATAAAGCCACATGGATCCCAAACAGTGCTGCAAAACCCTGGTCTTTCCTTAGCCAAAAATGCAGAGAAAATATGTACAATAGTATGCCCTAGCAATCCCAATTGTCCAACCTCTCCAACCTTGAAATGATTGAGAAATTACATCATATAGACCATCCTAACCCCTTTCCTTGCCTCTAGGGCTCGACCTCATCATTCTAGGAGCTGTTTGAACTAATTCTAAATAAGGAATTGAAATCTAGGTAGTCAAACAACTTACCCCTATATGCTGGGAAACTGATTCATTCATTTAATTTTCACCTTTTGGTGAATGAATCCTCTAGAACAAGTAAAAATGTGCCAAAATTAAATCATAGTTATTAAATTACATCATGAAAAGTCAAGAGTAGTATCAAGAAGCAAAACTGGTTAAAACTGGGCGAATTTCTGAGCTGAACAGTGAAAATTTGACCAAAAATCTCTATGCGCCGCGCGTGTGAGCTCTATGTGTCGCGCGCCTTTAAGCTTACTTTTGGGGAACTTCCGGATGTCAAAATTGGGTGTAGGATAGCTCGTTGGAAAGGTCTTTGAGTATACTTTCCAACCCAACTAGCATTTTTCAATTTGGAATTCATTTGCCTTGTCAAAAGTCAAATCTCCCAAGACTGGTCAAAATGTGCCAAATGAGGCTGCCTCAAGGCAGAGTGCTGATGCAGTCAACTTTTGAATGCCTTCCTCAACTCCAAATTGAGCTCATAATAGTTCATGGGAAAGATATTTTTCTCTAGTTACCCTTTGACTCATCAAGAAAGTTATTTGGATAACCAAGCTAGGAGAAAAATTTATTTTCCCAAGGTCACTTCAGAGGTACATCAATTCTCCCGAGGCAACGGTATTCTTGACATTTCTCCAAAGCCAGGATATCTGTGTAAAAATTGAGGAAGCATTTTCTGCTTTGGCATGTTTTGGATAAAAACCTCTCTTAGTTTTTCAAAATTCATCTTTTATTTCTTTGAAATATCTTTTGAGTTAAACTTATTCCGATGTGTGAAACAGGGGATTTTGTCGAAATGAAGCGAAATGAAGGGGATAAGGGGCTTCTAAATTCTTGGGGAAATTTTTGGAAGTAGGGAGGGATGTTAGGAAGCAAGGTAAAGTGGAATCTCAGAGATCGAGTGAGGGGCAGGGGTCCAAAAGGGCAAAACACAGGCCTAGCCTAGAAAATTGCCAAGTTGTGGCAAGAAACTAGGGTTTGTGCAAAAATGAGGAATTTGGGGGATCTCAGTGATGGGAAGTGT
>APFE031467461.1:267537-283617 GCA_000404065.3 Pinus taeda
CAGGAAACAAGTTTTGCCATTGATTTGACCGTCCAAGAGAAATTGGCTTCAAAACCCTAGGAGGGGGAAATGAACTTGCCAAGGCACAACTGAAGCATGAACAAGATGTAAAATGACTCATTAGACACTGACATGATAATGAAAACCCTATGAATGATGATAAAATCAGCTGAATGATGACATAGAATGACATTTGGGCAACTTTAGAAGGAGTGAAAGCAAACGCTAGACCTAATGCCTAGTGACCAAATTTTGCTTGAAGACTCACTGAAATGACAAAATTTGATTTTGACACCATAAAATCACTTGTAAGAGCATGTTTGATCACTGGAGGAAGGCTGCAAAGACTGACACTAACAGATTCATCTATTTATGTAGATTCATATAGCTACCATATACAAGTGAGTTGTTCCACTACAAGTGAGTTTCCATCAAGTACAAAACATGTATCATAATCCCAACACATAGTTCCCTTTGAATATTGAGAATGTAATCATCTACAACTTGCTATTAATCCAAGGATTTTATAGCTTCATCTTATGGTGATCATATGACCTTAAGTTATGAGGAAACTGATCCATAGTGAGGAAATATCTTTTGCATTCAGGTGTTTATAACGCTATTCTACATAAGATCTGGATATCAAAATTAGGGTCCTCTGCAGATACTTCTTCAAGGCACCTAGGATTTCAAGGTGAGAGTTGCCTTAAAAGAGACTGTTCCATAGTGTCATGAACTTCTTCATCTTAACTGTTCTTCAACGTGGAATCTTCAGGTGTGTTGCATCTCTTATCCTAATTTTTGCAAAAATTTTGTTTATAACTAAAGATCCCTGTAGATTCTTCATAATAGATAATTCTTTAAAATATAAGTTATTCTAATGTCTTGTTCACAATTTTTTTTGTGAACAAGACTACAATACTGTCATAATTTTGCAGAAGCTTCTACACCTTATAAAATGGTCATGAATGGTGTTGAGTTGTATATTATGATGATTTGTTATACCTAGAGTAGTTCCATATGTAAGGTATCCAAAAAAAAATTACTGCATAAGATAACTTCAGGTCTCTTAGGAGAACCATTATTTCTTCTTGAGAGATATAAGATCTAAGTTTAGTGAGGTGATTTCAGTATAATCTCAATTCTACTAATAAAAGACTGTGATCAAAATCTTTCATGCTTTCACTTCTTGACGGTAAAACATGAAAAACACATCTAAGCATAGGGGTTTCATACTTATCTGCTATGAGCCATTGTTTCCTTATCACTTTAACTGCATTATATACTATTAGAAAATAGATACATTGTTGATTCATTTACAAATAAAAACATGAGGAGAGCCATACATCATCATTGTCATAATACATGCTTATAACCAACATAATAATGATATAAATATCAAGGATACATCAACCATAGAATCCACATATAACCATTATAATACTCATGAAATACCAAGGAGATATAACCTCATATTAATGATCCAAAAGGCAACTTGGTATGGGACTACCAAGTTCCACCCGCCCATAGAATGACAAAGACAATACTCACTTCATCCATTCATCCCCATGGGATATTCCAAGCATGAATGTGGGATCTCATAAAACACATCAATCAACACCATCTAGAGCTTCCAAAGGTCGAATCACTTCAACCCATCAAAGAGTGATTCCACCTCATCGTCAGACATCACAAAACCATCATCGGATTGGTCTCTACCCAAACCTTCTAGGGCTCAGTAGTGTTTGTTCCAACCCGAATTCCAGGAATAGTAACTCAAACCACGACTAATGCCGAGATGTAGAGTGTTTTTCCAACCAAGGCTTCAGGACTAGTAACTCAACCCATAACGTTTCAACGTTTTGAGAGAATTTGTCCAATCAGGGCTTCCATGACTAGTAACTCAACCCACCAAAGGATTCCAGAGCATTTTTCCAACCAAGTCTTCCAGGACTAGTAACTCAACCAGGCTGTTAAAGGGATTCCATAGTGTTTTTCCAACCAAGGCTCTAAGACCAATAACTCAACCCAAGCCATTACAGAGCTTCCAAAGCGTTTTTCCAACCAAGGCTCTAGGAACTAATAACTCAATCCAAGCTAAAGGAAACATGAGAGCCAACCATAAAAACAAATAAATAAATCCACAACACCATGACTATCCACGAAATGGAAAGGCTAAGAAAATTCACTGTTAATCTAGGAAATCCTCCATGCTAATGACATATCATGACCAAGAAACCAAATGCATGTGACATGCATGCCAAAACTAGTGAGGGAAACATACATGTAACTTAGTACCTGTAATGAAAACTCGCCATAGTTGATGATACCAATGTCCTCTTGCACTTTCCTACTGTTCCTTTGCCTTATTTGATCCAGGTGGATATTGGTGGCCACCTGACAAATCCACTTGGACCCCCACCATTGTTTCTTTCAGCTCTTCAGTTTCCTAAATTGTAGCACGGTTTACTATTTTTAGCATTTTTCAGGTCCTGAACTTCCAGGGCCGTTTTGAGGCCCTAAACGACATTTTTTGGGAAATATGGTGGCAACATGGGTCCATGGACCGATGTTTCCCTTCCCAGAGTAGCAGTGCTCGGATAGATCTTTCGAACAAGCTATTGTACGCGTCAAACGGAGATCGTATGCCAAAGTTACGACCCTGGGAAGTTGATGTACCAATTTACCCAAATGGGGCCCACAGTTTGGCGTTTCATCTTCTAGGGTTAGGTTTTGGAATGTTAAGGGTTTTCCATTATTTCTCAACAATAAATAGGCCTTTGAGCCTCATTGTAACACAGTTCAGAGGCATGTAGCTGCCACATCTCTTCTAAGAGATAAGCTAGCATCGCCCTAGTTGGTTTATTTTCAACTCTGTTTGTAAGCATATTTCAGTGTTTTCCATTAATGAAATGAAGTATTATTTCCGTTGCATCTTTGTGTATGTGGTTATCTCTGTATTTTGTTGCATTCCTATTTAAATCCGGATCAGTGGTATCAGAGCGGTCTGCTTTTTCTCTGTTTTTCTTTGCATGTCCCCAACGAGGTCGGGATATAACGAGTTAAGGCTTGAACTGGTCAAACCTTTGAAAGACCAACCTGCAAATCCCGATGGCCTCCCATGGAGGATGATAAGAAATATGAGGGGGAAGGAGATCCTATCAAACTATTGCTCGAAGAAGCCCTCGAGTGACAACGAAACTCGATCATGGACAGCTTTGCCTAGATCCTTCAGTTGCTACCCAGAAGTGACACATCGGCTTCCAGCAGCTACTCTGGAAACGCCACACCCTTTAAGGTACAAGTTAGTTTTGAAATCCCCATATTCGAGGGTCAGATAGACGCAGATGCCGTAGATAAATGGTTAAATATGCTAGAGGGTTATTTTTCTGTTCATGAATTTTCGAGTCGGGAAAAGATTGTTTTCGCTCTTCTCAAAGCAGCCCCCCATGTCAAGGACTGGTGGGAAACCTACTGCGAGCAAAAGGGTGAAAGTACCGGCTCACTATTTTCAGCCGCACCCACCTGGATTTCATTCTGGGTTGCCATCAAGGAGAAGTACTACCCTATCAGAAGCTATGAGCATGAATACATAAAGTGGACCACGCTGCGGCAGGGAAGGGACCAAGATGTGCCGAAGTTCACCAATCTTTTCCATACCCTTCGCACAAAGTTGGGTATCAAGGATATGGAGCAACATTTGATACTCAAATACCGCGTCTGCCTGCACAAGTACATCCAGGAAGAAATAGAATTCCTGAACATCTCCTCGCTCGGCACAGCATACCAATATGCCGTCAAGGTCAAGCAGAAGTTTAAACAAAAGAAGCGAGACTTTGGATCTGTGAATCCAAAGCAAGGGAAAGGTGCCCCTAAACCACAAAACAAAGGACAGAGCCAAGGCGGGGTAGCCCAAGAAAACCCACCAAAGATACAAGGAAAGAGCAGAGCCGCGAAGCCGAAAAAGGACACGGGAAAATGGTCTGAGTTCCATAAGAGCTCCACCCACAACACAAGTAAGTGTCGGGCCAAGCAGTCACTGGTGGCTGAGCTAAAAGTTTCAGAATCAGATGCATGTTCCGACTCTGAGTCAGAACCCGACAAGGGTAATGACAAAGGGAAATAGATCATTGATGCGGATCCCAATGCCACCGTTGCTACCGCTAAGATCCAGAAAAATGAACCAGAAGATCTAGAGGAGGAGGAGCATCTCTTCCACTCCCAGATGTGGGTAAAGGGCTCCCCACTATAGTTCATTGTTGATAGTGGGAGCCAAAAGAACCTCATTTCAGTAGAGGTCATGAAGCGGTTGGGCTTACCGACCACAACACATCCACAACCGTACACCATCAGGTGGCTTCACCAAGGACGGGATCTTCGCGTGAGCCAGCAGTGCCGCCTTCCATACAACATCAAGCCCTTCACGAATGATGTATTGCATGACATTGCTCCCCTTGAAGTTTGTGATGTATTATTAGGATAACCATACTTGTGGAAGTGACATGTTGTGTATGAATGAAGGCCCCGTGCTGTTATTATTACATTGTGAAATAAGTTGTACAGGATACCAGAGGTAGCACCGCCTACCACCATCTCTTTGGTTACTACAAAACAATGCAATAAGCTCATTTCCAAAATCGGGAAATTTGTTTTCCTGATAATACGCCCTCAAGGAAAGAAGAAGACGGCGACCACGGCCTCAAGATAGGGCCCCTCCGCACGACAACTACAGATGGACAACGTCGTGGAGGAATATGAGGACATCCTCACCTCCCCTGCAGGGGTTCCTCTGCACTGTCAGGTCAAGCACTCCATCGATTTGACCCCAGGTGCGCCGCTACCCAATGGACCAATTTATCGACGCTCCATTCTGGAGAACGATGAAATCAAGAGGCAAATTCAGGAGTTACTGCAGAAAGGTCACATCCATCCGAGTTCATCTCCTTGTGGGAGCCCGATCGTGTTGGTACAGAAGAAGGATGGGACTTGGAGACTTTATATTGACTATCGGGCGCTGAAAAAGATCACTGTCCGTAATAGGTTCCCGATCCCGCAGATTGATGACCTCCTGGACCAACTAAAGGGGGCGAAATATTTCATCAAGATCGATCTGAAGTCAATATATCACCAGGTACCAATCGAACCCTCTGATGTGTGGAAGACTGCCTTCAAAGCCAAGGAGGGCCTTTTCGAATGGTTGGTTATGCCTTTCGGATTGACGAATGCTCCTGCAACCTTCATGAGGCTAATGGATGACATCTTGCGGCCATTCACCAACTCATTTGTAGAGGTATACTTGGATGGCATTCTGATCTTCGGCTAGAGTTGGGAAGAGCACCTCCACCACATCCAACAGATTCTCCAAACCTGAGGAAACACAAGCTATGTGCCAATTTGGAGAAATGCACTTTTGGCATGACCCAAGTTCAGTATCTGGGATACATTATTGATGAATAGGGGTCCATGTGGATCCATCCAAGATCCAAGTAATTCGGGATTGGCCATCTCCAACCACTCTGACAGAGCTCCGCAGCTTTCTAGTTCTTGCCAACTTCTACCGCAAGTTCGTGTTATGGTTTTCTCATATCACTTGGCCCTTGAGTCAAGTCACCAAGGGAGGAGCGAAAGCAAAATTCTTTTGGTCTGAATCTCAACAGAAGGTATTCATAGAGTTGAAAGATTACCTTTGCAGGACACCAGTGCTCGCGTTACCAAATTTACAAAAACCATTTGAGGTCGAGACATATGCCTCTGATTATGCTATTGGGGTAGTCCTTACTCAACATGGGCATCCAGTGGCATATCACAATGAAACGCTTTCAGACACAGTTTGGAAGTATCCCACTTATGATAAAGAGATGTATTCCATTGTGCAGGCCTGTCGATAATGGAAGCATTAAATTTTGGGGAAGGAAACGGTCATCCACACAGACCACTGACCCCTGCAGTTCATATAGACCCAAGGGAAATTGCAAAATGATCGCCATCAGAAGTGGTCCAAATACCTGCAATAGTTCCATTTGAATATCAAGTATAAGAAGGGTAGCACCAATAATGTTGTAGATTGCCTCATTCGACCACCGATCATGGCGTTAACCACTGTGCTCAACTCTTGTGGGCACGAGACTTTTGATTGGCCATGTCTCTACAAAAGCAACCCAGAATTCGACCACACATACCAAACACTCTTGGAGGGTTAGCATGTTCCAGATTTTCACCTCCAGGATGCCCTGTTATGCCACCTAGGTCACCTTTGTGTTCCTTCAAGCGAGCATGCCAAGATGATTTGGGAAGCACACTACAGTCGGGCTGCTGGACATTTCGGGGTCGAGAAAACATTGGCAGTACTGCAGAAGTATTTCTATTGGCCGAATCTTTGACAGGATGTCGGGAAGTACATAAGATCATGCACTGCCTGTGCCATTGCCAAACCAACCATCAAGAAGTAAGGCCTTTATGCCCCGCTGCCTACCCCTAGTCTACCTTGGGAATCCATCTCCATAGATTACATGTCAGGCCTTCCTTCCACTAAGCATGGGAATGACTGTGTTTTTGTGGTCGTCAACAGGTTCTCAAAAATGGGCATTATGGCTGCCTGCAAGAAGAATATCACAGCAGAAGCCACTGCGAAACTCTTCTTTGAACGAGTGTGGGTACACTTTGAGATCCCATAGTCTATCATCTCAGATCATGACAGCAGGTTTGTTAGTACATTTCGGTCTAGTCTCTGGTCGATGCTCGACACCAAACTCACTAAGTCAACAGCCTTCCGTCCTCAAACTTATGGCCAGGCAGAGGTTGTCAACAGGATGATCGTACACATTCTGCGCAAATACAATTCAAAGCATCCACGCACATGGGACGAGAGCCTCCCCTATGTTCAGCACAGCTACAACTGGGCTCTCCATAGCTTGACTGGCCACAGCCCTTTTCAGGTGGGCTTGGGATTCCAACCACTATGTCCCATTGATGTGGCCATGCGATTTATAATTACTCACAGAGATTCGGCTCATGTCGAGTCTGAAACAGATAAGGCAAACAACTTCATTGAGCACATCCAACATATTCACCAACATGTCCATGACATTCTGGAGAAATCAAATGCCAAGTACAAGCAGCGACATGATCAACACTGAGTGCCACACAAGTTTTAGGTGGGTGACAAAGTCTGGTTGCATTTGCAAAAGGAACGCCTTACTGGAGCATATCGGAAACTCAGACCACTCCGATACGGTCCTTACACCATTACCAAGGCTGTGGGAGATAATGAATTTGAGCTTAGCATTCCCCCATTCCTTGGTCTGCACCCAGTGTTCAATCTGGACCACCTTCGGCCATACTTTCCACCATTACTGGACACATCCAACATTGCAGAACAACTCACACCCATAGAGTTAAATCCAAATTACATGGAACAAGCTGCAGCTGATCGGATCATGGACACACGGGTCAAGCACACTCGCGAGCAAAATATCCAATTGTATCGAGTTGTCAAAGCAAGCCAACTCCTTCACCAAGGCAAATGGTTCACTAGGGACCAAGTTCAACAAAAGTTTTGTCATCTCATGGAAGAACTCAATGCAATGGGGACCATTGCTTCCTAAGGGGGGAGGAATGATCTAGGTGGATATTGGTGGCCACCTTCCTAATCCACTTGGACCCCCACCATTGTTTCTTTCAGCTCTTCAGTTTCCTAAATTGTAGCACAGTTTACTATTTTTAGCAGTTTTTCAAGTCCTAAACTTTCGGAGCCATTTTGAGGCCCTAAACGATGTTTTTTGGGAAATTTGGGGGCAACATGGGACCATGGGCCGATGTTCCCCTTCCCAAGGTAGCAGTGCTTGGATAGATCTTTCTAACAAGCTATTGTACGCGTCAAACGGAGATCGTATGCCAAATTTACAACCCTAGGAAATTGATGTACCAATTTACCCAAACGGGGCCCACAGTTTGGCATTTCATCTTCTAGGGTTAGGCTTTGGAATGTTAAGGGTTTTCCATTGTTTCTCAACAATAAATAGGCCTTTGAGCCTCATTGTAACACAATTCAGAGGCATGTAGCCACCACATCTCTTCTCAAGGATAAGCTGCCATCGCCCTAGCTGGTTTATTTTCAACTCTGTTTGTAAGCATATTTCAGTGCTTTCCATTAATGAAATGAAGTATTATTTCAGCTGCATCTTTGTTTATATGGTTATCTCTGTATTTTGTTGCATTCTTGTTTAAATCTGGATCATTCTTGCTCCAAAACTCCAAGTATGCCACACTCCTCCAAGAGTGCTCCAAGAAACTTTAAGTGTCTCAGAGTATGAGAGAGAGAGAGGGAATAGAAGAGATCTACACCAAAACCTGTCAAAATCTTGAGAAAAATCTTACCAATTGATCCTAAAAAGCCCTTTTATTAATGAGGCCTCTGTTTTCTTCATTTTCCATTATTTTCCTTCATTTCCTCCTCACATTCAACATGTGACATTTCATGTCCCTTTTCTCCTAATTTCCTTTATTTTCATAAATAAATGTGCCAAAATGTCATTTTGCATTTCCAAAGCCTTTTCCAATTTCCTTAGCCATAATAACCGAAATGAACATCCGCTAGGATGTCTTACCCACCATTTAGCTTGGAATACATGTCCCATGATCATGGTTTTATATATTTTTACTTGATTTTTTTACAGAACACTCCCTATTAGGGAACACCATGCTTGACATTCATTGACACCTATAACCAATAAGATTTCTGAAAACAAAACATACTGCCCATGGAGATTTAGAACATATGTCATTGTTGTATTTACAATTACCATCTGCTAAAACATGACAAACATCTTGTTTACAAGAGCTTTATAACATAGCTCATTACAATATTTACAATAAAAACCACATATACACACATCCACATTTTCTTCCACAAAAAAATAATCATACTATCTATGGAGATTTATAAATCCAGCTCAATACAATATTTACAATAATATACAGATATGCGCATTTTCTCAACAAACAATTGAAAGGATACGATGTCTACATTCTCAACAAGGGAATCCCGAAGCTCACACCTCCATCCTCAAAGTAATACTAGGATTCACCTCCTTCCCATGAAGTCCAGAATCCACTGCAAGATAAAGTCTGCATCCAATCTCTAGCACTACAATCCAATTTCACTTGTCCTCTCAGTGAACAGTTACCGACTTATTGTTCTAGGGCATGCTCCAAATATACATCTGATTCCATCTGGAAATGCTAATGAAAAAAAAAACATTCCCAAACTTCACTTCTTTGCTACACAGTCCCTGGGGAAATCTAGTTACCCCCTTCCATGGAGTCACACACCTTCCAAGTTCCATTGTCACCCCCATATGAAGAAGTCCATCCCTTGGCAAGGCTTACTCACATCGAAAGACACAAAAACCAAGCCATATCCATGCCTTAAAACCATAATACCTGTCATAGCATTCTCATGTTAATCAATGGATACTATTGGGTACTAGTGTCCCACAACGACCATGTTCTTGAACCACTTTACTAGCGTACTGTTGCCTGTTCTAATTTGTTTTTCTGACACTGCTAATTTATGTGGTCAGTTCCAACCACCCAACTTGGGAACTTCATGATTTCCTGTACCAAGCAGATAATTTCCATTAGATTGAAAATAAATTCAAATAAATTCAAATCATACCTCATTGGTGGCCTGTCAACAAGTTACACTTGCAATTATTGTTTGCTTCCTATCACAAGTCAAACAAGCTGATCTAGGTCTAGGTGTGACAAAGGACCCTTCCAAGACCTTTTACTTTCGTGATGTGTTAGATTGCATTTTTAAAAGAACATAAATGACTACATCTCCGTGTTGTAAAGAAGAGGAACATGACATTCATCAGCACATGAAAACATACGACGTTGATAATGGAGTTCGTCCAGGAGGGACTACGTCTTCGGGCCCCAGTTTCAAGATGGTGTAGGCCGATGCATTAAGTGCTGTCAATAGTGATGATGTATATAAGAGGTGATGTCACTATCATATAAGCAAAATTTCCTCACGCAGAAGTGGCTCCAAGAAATGTTCCACTACAGGGCCTCTCAGTTAAAAGACTCTTATTAGTACAACACAAAACAAATGCATGATGAGCATCCCACCAACATGGCATAAAAGGGATCTCAATGGAAACATACATGGCGAGAACATGAGTATCCCATCAACAGACAACAAAGGGATCTCAAAACACAACATGATGAATCATGACAACAAGTACATCACACAACTAATTCCGCATCACATCAAGCAGGAATCATGAGACAAGTAAGAAATACGATCTCACATCAAATATAAAGCAGGGATCTGTGTAGCACAATGCATAGCAAAAGAAGTACATGAACACACTGCTTATACCTCACATCTAGAGGCCATCTGAAGAAGAAGATGTCAAACTGCTGAAGTTGTTTGGACCATCGATCTCATGACATCGAATCGCATGGAAATGATTGCTTGCTCATGAATGCTGACACCTACACACCAGTTAGAAAAGTGGCCGAAAAATAGAATAATCAAATGGAAAATATGAATGCACCATTAGATTTATGGCATCGAATAGTGCAAAATCGGCTATCAAATTTCTGAGTTATGAGAAAGTGAGAATTTTGGGCTCAAGGAATCTTTTAGATTCCTCAAAGATTCCATCCTCCGGATCCTGTGCAAATCGGCTGCTAAGATCATGAAACTGACTGTGCCATCAGGTTTGTGTCGATGAGAGGTATAAGATTGACCTAAATTTTGTGCAATTTGGACACAGCGAAATTTCACCCTCCTAGAAATCTTGCTCCATCATGGTTCCACCTGCATTAAAAATTAATTAAAAAATTATTCTGCCTCATTTTCCGTGCCTAACCCTGACTCCTCCCTCTTCCTGGGCACACTTATAAACTGTGTTTAAATATAACTTGTGGTGGTGGATTTCTTAATAAGTTCATTGGCAGAGTTGGTTTGAAATCAGTTTGTTATAGAGGAGGTCAGCTGGTCAACCCTGCCTCCTCCTTTTTTTACATGATGAAAATCTTTAATTAAAATCTAGGTTGGGTTGGGCCCACCTTAGGTGGCCCACCCACCGTACCTTCCTCCCCTGCAATGGCCCACACTCATTTTTAATTAGGCGATGGTTTTTTTAGAGTGGGCGTGGTTGGAGGTTGGGTCTCACGCCCCAAGGGCCGACCCACCTTCTATTCCAACGACGTGCATTAGCTCCAACCTCCTTCATTTGGTGGTTCCATGGGAGGGGCTAGGGGTAGTGGGCTGTCCCTCCACTTAATATCATATATGTTGTGTGGATAGAGTTGGCACCCCCTTTTTTTTATACATTTTTTTTATAATAACCAAACTATGCATTTTTGAAAATTCAATTTTTGATTGAAGGAGTTGTTTTAACCAGGCAACAATTTCACCAGGAATATGGCTAGAGTTGGTCAGATTCTGTTTGCTAGAAAAGTTTAAATTGTGTCCTTGTTAATCTTGCCCGGTCAGTAAAAAGTCAACCAAAACTTTGATGCCTCTATCTTCATCATCCGGACTCAGATTGACGAACTGTTCTCACCACTGCGATCCGATGATGACATATTTAACATAAGCCTAGTTTGAGCATAATCCACACACTTTTATTTTTGAGCTTTCATAAGCCCTCTTTGTCTCGTGTCTATCTCTGGAGCCACCTGAATCAATCCTCCCCACTAAGGAGATTTTTTTCCTCCAAACTCATGAAAAATAATCTGCAACTTCTATGTACCTTGTCTACATCACAAGCTTCTTCAAATGTCTCGCTTCCATCTCCTTCACCTTTGTTCTTCAGAGCCTTCAGTGATGAGCTGACTCCTGCAACCTCTGTAACCTATAGTAAATTGTTTTGAAAATTGCATGTTTGACTTTCATGACCAACTAATGACCCAAGCATCCCACACTTGCCACGAGTTTATAACACATAATCGGTGGTGAAGTTTACATCAAAATGGAAACAATATGCTAGCTATGAAGACAAGCCCAACATATCATCATTGCTCCAACAAGTGATGGAAAACACATCATCACTACAACACATGATTTACAAAGATAAGGTGAAACACTATTTTTGCTTTTGACAAGTGATGGAAACACGACATCACTTTCACAGTTTATCATGCTACTAAAAAAAGAATACCAGACATCATTGTTGCTGAACAAGTGATGAAAAACACATCATCACTTTTACATTTTAAAATGCAACAAATGATTTACAAAAGTACAACCATGAAAATCTAACATGTCTATAAACCATTTTTCACTTATCAAGGTGAACATGTCATCACCCTATAATGGTCTTGCTTGTTGATCAATCGTTTCACCTTGTTCATGTAGTGACACTTTGTCTTTAAGGCACTGCTCTACATGGAGCCTCCAACAGGTGGCTCTTTGATGGCCACTTTTGTCGCAATGATTGCAATAGGTTTTCTTCCTCCATATCTGCCTAACATGTTTCTTTACCTATTATTGAGAGGTCCTTTCACGCCTCATCTTTTTGTGTGCTGCCATTCTTTTCCAACACTTAGAAAATGTATGGTTATGTAATCTACAAAAGGTACATGTTTCTCGATGCCATGTTTTACGTTCATATTTAAAAACATGATTTTAATCGAAATGAACATTCAAATGTCGATAGTGGTTATACCGTCCCTTGCTATCTCTAGTGTAAGTATGGCGATGAGAGCTTGCCTCAGCACTTTTGCTGCAATGGGTACTACCATGGGATGATGGGGATTTGTTCCCATCATTCTCTTTCCTCAACAATTTCGACGATGTCTCGTAAGAATCTGACACCTTTGAGCATTATCCTTTAGTGTATCTCGAGCCTGCAAATTGAGGTCTCTACACAACCTCCAATGATTGAGTTATGCCTTGGTTATTAACACCAAGTTTTTCTTCCTCCTCATGCCTCATCATTGTAAGGAGCCTCATGTTTGTCCCTGTAATTGGGATCTCCAAATCTCCAATAGAAATCATACTATGTGAAGATGACACTGAAAGGAAATCAACATCCTTTACCTGCTCTATCAATTTGGAAAGAACTGATGAGGGATTCTCATCATCTGTTATTTTTGGTTCATTAGCCATCTCAGTGCACTCCCCAACTTCCCTTTTGACATACCCAAGTCCTGTCTGACGGGGTAATTCCTCTACATTGATGGGGTTGACATTGCCTTGACCATTAACGCCCAATCATTTTCCTTCATAACCCATTTTCTTCAACAGTTTGTAGCCAATTCCTGTGGTATGATTTTCAAAAATAGCAAAATCATCATCAGGACACATACATGAATTCAGAGAACTACTTTGTAACTCACATGGGTCACACTGTAGCTCTTTCAAGGCCTCTTCCTTAACTTGCAGCTGTTGTAGCAAACTATGCTTTTCCTCTTTTTCTTCATGTAGACAGGTTTTCAATTTAGTGTTTTCTGTTTGAAGATTTTGGTTGATGTGCTTCAGTTCCTCCAAGGCCTCTTCTGTGGCTTACAACTGAAGCTGCAATTGCTCCTTTTTCTCTGCCTCTTTCCGTAGAGTTTCATACATTATTTACACTCTTTTAGAAATTTTGAGCATGCTCTCGTACATTGCTTTTTCATTCTCTGTCACTGCATGTCCCATTGTTCACGCTTGCAATTCACATTCACACAAAGACCACTCTGATACCACTTGATCCAGGTCCGGGTATGACAAAGGACCCTTACAAGACCTTTTAATTTCGTGATGTGTTAGATTGCATTTATAAAAGAACATACATGAATACATCTGCATGCTATAAAGAAGAGGAAAATCACATTCATCAACACATGAAAACATACACCGTTGATAACAAAGTTCATCCAGGAGGGAATACGTCTCTGGGCCTCGGTGTCAAGATGGTGTAGGCCACTGCATTAAGTGATGTCAATAGTGACGATGCACATAAGAGGTGATGTCACTATCATACAAGGATTATTACCTCACGCATGAGTGGCTCCAAGAGATGTTCCACTACAGGGACTCTCAGTCAAAAGACTCCTATCAGCATGACACAAAACTCATGCATGATGAGAATCCTGCCAACATGGCATAAAAGGGATCTCAATGCAAACATACATGGCGGCAACATGAGTAACCCATCAACATACAACAAAGGGATTTCAAAACACAACATGATGAATCATGAAAACAAGTACATCACATAGCTAATTCCGCATCACATCAAGCAGGAATAATGAGACAGGTAAGAAATAGGATCCCACATCAAATACCAAAAAGGGATCTGTGCAACACAATGCATAAAAAAGGAAGTACATGAACACATTACATATACCTCACATCCAAGGGCCATCTGAAGAAGAGGATGTTAAACCGCTGAAGCTATTCAGACCATTGATCTCATGACATCGAATCACATGGAAATGACTGCTCGCTCATGAATGCTGACACCTACACTCCACTTAGAAATGTGTCTGAAAAATAGAATGAGAAAATGGAAAATATGAACACATCATTAGATTTGTGGCGTAAAATAGTGCAAAATTGACTGTCAAATTTTTGAATTCTGAGAAAGTGAGAATTTGGGGCTCATGGAATCTTTTAGATTCCCCCTGCATTCCTCAAATATTTCCGCCTTTGGGTCCTCTGCAAATCATCTGCTCAGATCAAGAAATTTACTACACCATTGGGTTCGTGTCATCGAGAGGTGTAAGATTGACATAAAATTTGTCCAATTTGGACACTGCGAAAATTTCACCCTCCTAGAAATCTTGCTTAGTCATGGTTCCACCCGCATTAAAAATTAATTAAAAAAATATTCCACCATAATTTCCATGCCGGCTCCTGGTTCCTCCCTGTATCTACTCGCACTTATAAATTGTGTTTAAATATAAGTTGTGGTGGCAGATTTCTCAATATGTTTGTTGGCGAAGTTGGTTTGAACTCAATTTGTTATGGAGGAGGTCGAGTGGTCAACCCTGCCTCCTCCTTTTTTTACATGATGAAAATCTTTAATTAAAATCTAGGTTAGTTTGGGCCTTCCTTGGGTAGCTTGCTCACTATACCTTCCTTCCCTCCAATAGCGTGCATTCATTTTTAATCGGCAGATGGTTTTTTTAGAGTGGGCGTGGTTGGAGGTTGGGTCATGCGCCCCAAGGGCTGGCCCACCTTCTATGACAATGGCCCATATTAGCTCCAACCTCCTTCGTTTGGTAGTTCCGTGGGAGGGGCCATGGGTAGTGCTCTGCCCTTCCACTTAATATAGTATACGTTATGTGGATAGAGCTGGGGTGTCGGGGTTGGTGGCTCGCCACCCACTTCTATATATATATATATATATATATAATATATATATATATATATATATATATTATAATAAACCAAACTGTGCATTTTTGAAAATTTAGTTTTTGACTGAAGGAATCATTTTAACCAGGCAACAATTTCATCTGAAATCTTGCCAGAGTTGTCCGAATTCCATCTGCCAGAAAAGTTCAAATTGTTTCCTTGTTAATCGTACCCAGTCAGTGTAGATTTTAACCCCATACAGAAATTACCTGCATACGAATTCTAAATCACAGGAAAAATAAAAATGCGAAAGCATAACACATAAAACACATATACACATAGATTTCCCACTGGATCCCAAAACCAGGACTACCAGCTTGATTTTTCATTATGTTCCTTTCAATGTTACAATACATATTTATATATGCCGAAGCATCATATACCATGGACCGAAAACCATCGCGTCCAATACCATGGACCAGAAAACCATCGCATCCAATACCATGGATCGAAAACCATCGCGTCCAAAAAACGTGTGCGAAGATCATGCACAAAACCATAGGTGGGTCTGCCCAACCTAACATAGGGTCCAAAACCAAAATTTTTCGGGGCGCTGCCCCAGACCCCATAAAGTGGGGTTATGGGTACCCCTCAAACCCCCTGTTAACTATGTGGAAAGAATATAACACAACCCAAACAATCTCCCACTTGTTGTTTTCTTTCCACAAGGGGCCACAGGAGAGCCTTAGGTCATTTTTTCCAGCCTGAAAACACCC
>APFE031467462.1:0-20840 GCA_000404065.3 Pinus taeda
CCTCTCTGCAGTGTCTATTGACTCATTTTTTATTCGACCATCCCTGGTTGTCAGTGTCTTGTCTGTCATCACATCAGTTATATTGGTCCTTTACTCGTGCTGGTTTGAGAAGGTCTCCATTGAATTCTTGTTGGTGGGTCTTGTCCTAACAACGACGACATCTTGCTCTGAAGACAGGCCTAGAGCTGCACCCTGGCCCTATTTTCATTATTGATAGGTCACCTTATGCTCAACATCGATCAGTATCATGGGTCTTTGATTGAGTGGTTTCCCTTGTGTTTGACATCAGCTTACACTATTGCACATTGGGATTTGTACAGTACCTTGGTTTCCATTTGACCCTATTGGTGGATACCTTGCCTCTGTTTCAACTTTCATTATTAGTTGGTTCAGAGGGTTTCTGGCGTGCGCTGGCCACATCTTGTGTACACCGGAAACGTGCTTTGGTTGGGTTACTACATCTTTTTTTGTCCGATTCCTTCCACATTATTGTCCTACAGGTTACACTCGCACTAGATTGATGAAGGATGCCTTAATGCCTTCCTTCTAGCAGATATTTCCTTATTGACTATGACTCATTGCTCTAGGGCAAAGATCTAGAGTCCATTTGGTAGTACCTTAGGGTTTTCAATCATTAGTGGTAGATCCTTCTCTATCGACAATGGGAAACCATCATTGTCTCTTGATTGATAGATTCTTACAGGTGTTCAACTCTAGCTCATCTATTCACACTTGTTAGATTGTACTGGGTATCTTGACGCTCATTATTATTATCGGTGAGTATTCTCGTGTTTGTTAACGGTATACATCAATGACCAGTAATCAAATGATTTCTCACATGGTCGACTTCAGATCATATATTCCCATGGTGTAGAAATGTACCACGACGGTCGGTGAAGACCTCAGGTTGCATCAAAATTCAATGGTTCACTTAACAGTTGCTCTTGTTGCTGCTAGTTGATACCACTCCCCCTTATATGTTGCAGTTATTCATGGCGACATTCTATATGTTGGCACCTAAGTTTGCAGTGTAGTACCATCTTATTCCATCATGTTCATTTTGTACTTTTGGGATCAGTCTTTGATATTAGTGATCTGCTTCATCATTCAGCTTCATTGACATTCTTATATGTGATATTCAGACATGTACTTGTTCGATCGTTATCAGATGATCCATTATGTATTTTCCAATCTTTTATACTTGTATACTTAGTGGATCCACTTGTACATGATATGCGTACATGCTTTACTCAGACAATGTTTCTTTTTGATCTCGTTTTGTGGCTTGGCAGGCTAAACTCTGGTGAAGTCCTTCTCAGTTTTTGATAGGTTTCTTTTCCATGCACTTAATACATTTCGGCCATCATGTACCCCTTTTGACCTCATATATTAGGGGGCATATATTATAGCTCCAAATCTCACTCTTGATGTTTGTGATGCTGCACTCATGGCCTAGGGAAACCCCTCCTTCCAGACTTGGTCCAAATACTTAAAAAACAATGTTTTATTCCTTATACGTGACATTGCCCCGAGCTAAACATGTGTGTACACAGGTTTGTATATACCCAACCTATGTATATGTCTTAAAACACTTAAAAAAATTAAATCTCCTTAATTTCGGGTGGAGATCACAAGTTTTACCTATTGATTACCTATTAGTTCTCGTGGCCTAACTGTTCCCAACGAATTCCCAACTAAAATACTACTTTGGGAGAAGTATAAAAAGGCTTCTATGGGAAGGCCTAAAGAGGAGAGAAGAGAGAGAAAAATTACTCTGCTGAGATTATCCCTAACCAGGTCTGAAGATCCTTGTGCTTCCAACACTTTCCCCATTACAAGAAACCCTTGTTTCCTTGAGTTATGATGTCTTTCCATTAGTTGAGATATCTTGGAGTGAGTCATGGAAGGAGTTTGTTGAAGGCTTGAGATTGGATGAATCCGAAGGACGGTTCCGCTTGGAGCCTGTGAAAGGAAGACTCGAGTGAAATCATTCCTTTTTGTATTTTAGTTATCTATAATCAAAGAAACACTTGTCTTGTTCCTAATATTAATCTTCTTCATGCTTGTGATATCAATGTTATGATTTACATATGAATGGTTGTTTCATTTGTATAACTAACTACTTTTCAATATGCTATGAAGTTGATTTCCTTATGATATTTAGTCCATATACTATTGTGCTTCCTTGAATTGATTGTTTTGCAGGTTGAAGGATTGAAAGGAACTCCAAGAGGGTTTGGACCCTGGCTGGAACTTCCCAATCAAGGACCCCTAGGCACACTCTCTTCATGTAGTTTGTTTATATTAGCATCATGGCTATGTGTAATGCTTGTTTTTCTTTGTAGATAACCCCTGATCTGCTAGGGTATAAACCCAAGACCCTAGGGGAATTTATCCCTAAACAATTACAAACTATGTCCCTAATCATGCTATTAAAACAATTTCGACCCAACCTGATATTGATGGGAGAAGAGGGAGATGCATTGCTAAAATTCTTAAATTTGACCTTGAAATTAAGACCAAAAAGTTAGTAAAGGGCCAAGGCCTGGCCAAATTGTTAGTTGAATCCAATTGCAATGTATTGGTGATAAATCTGGTTTTTGAAATTTCATCTTGGGTGAATCCACAAGAACCTTCCTCAATTTCATCTAGGGAGAATCCATAGGAACCTCATCCTCTTATAGAAGGGGAGAGGCCACAAGAACCTCTTTCTTTAGATCAAGCCATTGTTGTTCATATAGATAAAAAATATCTACTCTCTAATTGGTACTCTGATATTGTGTAGTTTCTTAGGGATTTTCAATGTCCAACTGAACTTGACTTGAAGTAGTGTAAAGCCCTGAATCTTAAAGCAGTGAAACATGCGCATTATCAATGCTAATCTACACTGGAAAGACCCTCTTAATATCCTTCTTATTTGTTTAACTGAAAATGAAATAAAGGGGATTATAAATCAGTTTCATGTAGGGTTATGTGGTGGAAACTATGCCTCGAGAGCAACATCCTGCAAAATTTTAAAGGTAGGTTTCTATCGGCCCATACTTTTTAAAGAATTTGGAGAAAGAGTAAGAAGTTGCATACCATGCCAAATATTTGCAGGGAAACAGAAACGGTCAACACTTCCTTTGGTTCTAGTATTGGTTCAAGCTCCTTTTCTATAATGGGGGTTGGACTTTATAGGGGAAATTTATCCACAATAAAGTAATCAACATAGATGGATTTTAACTGCTACATACTATTTTACCAAGTGGGTAGATGCAATTCCTATTAGAAATGCAACTAATACTATTTTGATTAAATTCCTTGAAGATAATATTTTATCAAGATTTGGATGTCCTCAACAAATCGTGATAGATAATGCAACAGTTTTTAGCAGTGTTAAAATGATTGAGTTTTGTCAAAAGTATTCAATCCTATTACACCATTCTACACCATACTATCCACAGAGAAATCATCTAACAGAGTCCTCCAACAAGATCTTAGTTAAGGTCATTAAGAAGACTCTTGAAGACCATAAAAAGAGTTGGGAGAACCACCTAATCCATGCAATTTGGGCAAACAGAGTTTCTCCTAAGAGGTCAATAGGAAAATCTCCTTTTCAATTAGTTTATGGTAAGGAGTCAATGTTTCCCACTCATTTGGCTTTACTTATTATGAGATTCCTTCAAGAATCCTATGAAGAAAAAGATGACTTCTCAAGAAGGATTAATCAAATCATTGATATAAATGAAGACATGGATGAAAATCAGTATAAGCTAAGGAAATATCCAAACAAGATGAAGGAACTATTTGATAGAAAGGCTAGAGAGAGGAATTTCAAGAAAGGTGACCTAGTGCTTAGATGGGATACAAGGAGGGAGGACAAAGGCAAGCATGAAAAATTTGACAACCTTTGGTTTGGTCCATTTAGCACTACAAAAGTCAGAGGGAACAATACATTCATCCTGAAAAATTTGAAAGGAGAGTATTCCTCATTGCCGATCAATGGGAAATACTTGAAACATTACATTCAATGTTATGTTTTCATCCATTCATTCATCATCTGTAAATATCTGGAGAGTTTATTTCATTCTCAAAAAATTGCAAGTGAGTATCTATTTTAGCAAAGACTCCATAGCCCAAGGAGAAGGCACTTGCACGTGATTGTTCTCTCATCCCATAGGGTGAAGCAATCCCCAACTAGAGCCGAGTTGTAAAATTATTTGGTTTTGATAAGTTAGTATATTAGTCAAAAAATAAATTCAAAATGATAAGTTAGGATATAGATGAAAAAGAAAGAAAAATTAAAATGTTAGGACAATTTTGTATTTGATATGGATCCATATCAGTAAAATGATAGGAGTTAGCTTCCCTAAAGAAATAAGGCAAAAGAAAAATAAAATGTTAGGAAAGCAAAAAGAAAAAAAAGGCTTCATTTTCATGCAAAAATAAATGCAAAGGTTGCTAGTCTAAATGTGCCACATTAGAAAAATGTTAAATTTTGTTAATTTATGATTAATTCCTTAATCGTGAGTAATTATTTGGTTATAAACTTTGGCATTTCAAATTATATTATAAAGCACGTGTTTGATTTGACCCAAATCAATAAAATACAAAAAGGTCTTGTTAGCTTTCCATAAAGCAAGCGCATGATTCGATGGTTGATCTTTTCCTTGGCCAAATCAACGACAGGGAGATATTTTGTAACCCCCTAGACCATTTCTTGTTAACGAAATAGGAGGGGTCCGCAAAGCAGTTTCCATGGTGGATGCCCTGACCTTACGTGTCGCCACCACATCACTCTGCAACCACCCAACTCAAAAGCACAAACAACTCGCTACCCCCCCCCTCCCCGCAAACCACTTGTGGTTTCCCTCCACCAACGGCTCTTTCACCCTGCCAAAGCCATTATCCCTCAACCAATATCGAGCAAAAACCTCACATATATGTTGTTATTTGTCCCATCCGTTACCCCCTTACACACTTACTTCCTCATTTTTCATGGCCGTTATATCCACCCATCGCAGCCCCACTCTATGCATTAAAAGATGCTACAATTATCAATAAAATGATTATCCCTTCCGGCAACTTACAAATAAAACAAAACCTGCCTCTTTGTCACCTTCCTATGATTGTTTTCAATTGTTTGCAAGTTTACAGTTTTGCATAAATTCTTACTTTTTTCTCAGTCTGCCACTAATAACCACTTTTCTTCCTGTCTACCAATATGATCCCAAAAGAAAAAAATATGAAGCAGAGTGCAGAGGAAAGTACTGCTACCCCAGCCCAGCTTGACATTGACTATATCCCGCTTGTCGATTCAATGTTCAAAGTTGAATAAGCCAACTGTGAGTTTGATTTTTATGAACTGCACTTGTGGCTTAAACAAAATTATCTCAACTAACAAGATCTGATCAGGTTTTAGGAATCCTTATTACCTTTCTATAGCTTCCCAAAGACACATGAATTCCCTGACCTTATTACTTGGTGTCAAGCCAAGTATGATCCTATGAAAAGAGCAGTCATGGCTTAGAATGGAGACATTCTGATAACCATTTCTGCTCAAACCATAAATGAAATTATCTTAATTCCTAAAATTAAATCTTTGACTCAATTTTCACCAGCAACACTTATGGATATGTACTATAAGTTAACCTTCCCAAGAGAGCCCAAAAATTCGAAATATTTTTGTTTGAGGATGCATAATTTCCCAAAAGAAATCCACCTTACTCATCTGCCATGTTTCCTGAAGCCTCCAGACATTGCTTTTCCTTGCTTTCCTATTTATTAGGATACCCTGATGACCAGTTTGTTGATGAGACTATCCTTGGTTTCCTATGCATTTTTAATAAATATCAACAACCAGCATTCATGTATAATTATAGCCAATTCTTGGCTAATAATATACATGAAAAATTCATGAACTTCACTGTGCAGGGAGTGTTCAATTACAACTCTGTAATTGTCCACGTGTTTCTTTTTCAGCAAGGTGATTTGTTACCTATCAAAGACAACAAGCAAGATGAACAATGAGTGAATCAATCCGTGATTTACTGAACATAAATGGTTAGAACAAATTCCACCACCTCACCATTTGCAGAATTTATAGATGCAGTCATACATCCAGTGGCACAACTCCTTAATAGTCAGACAAAGCTCAAGATTGGGGATGAAATTAAGAGGTGAACAAACCAAAAATGGTGACTGGTATTTATACTAGAACTACAATGAGATAAGAATATATGGTTGTGAGCTTGCACCATTAAAGCTACCCAAATATGTTCCTTTGAGAATATTTTCTCTGGAATATATTAGGCAGATGATTCACATGGATGAGCTACATTTTATTTATGGTAAAAGAAAGTCTCAGTTCAAGCTTAAAGCACAGATTGGGTCATTTGTTGCAACAACATATGAGCTGGTGTTGAGGCAGATACATTATTGAGGAAAATGAATTTCCAGCCTAGTTTCACCTGGTCCTATGATCCTTTTGGCACCATTTATGCTTTGAGGGTTAGTTTCAAGATGACTCCTTATAACCATACTCCAAGGCCAGAAATAGAAATATTTATGAATCAAGAAACATGGATTAATGGGACTCTTCAAGAGGTAGATGAGAAGGTTGTGTCTACCCCCACTGGACAGACTCCAGTTTCTCAAAGAAAGCAACAAAAAAGGCTAAGAGAGGAAGCTTCATCCACTAAATATGTCCTGAAAGGATTCATTTTTCAACAAAAGAAGCCTAAGGTTAGCTTGGTCACATCAACAGAAGAGACTCCACCTATGATCATTGATCTTGGAGATCCAAAAATGTCTACATCAACAGAAGTTAGTGCTTCAACCACTCATCCTACAACTTCACCTTCTGGAGAGCCTCCAGAAATTATTCAATCAATAGGAACGAGCACTGTGGATGATCAAAACATATTTTCAAGGTTCCTAGAAATTAAGTAGAAAAATGAGACTTCAAAGTCCAGTGTGTACAACCAGTTCTGGAAGCAAACTTCAACCTCCCAACATAGGATCCTTTCTACTTTTGACAGTGATAAAGACAAAATGCAAATGGCTTTCTTGCAAGACTAGATTCCATTTCCTAAATGACCATTTGATTAAAAAAGAAACAGTGTTTTCATTTAACACTAGTCAAATCCATCCAATTGACCAGATGGATATGCACAAATAGACCTGTCAGATGTTGTTTTCTACTATGACAACTACATCCATGTCTCTTTCTAAACTTAGGAATGCCCTATCAAATTTCAGTCCTAACTAAAGTTGGAAAATATTTCTTCTCTAGCTAAAGACAACATAGTAAAATCATTAGAGGATTTTGTGATTAAGGTGGGATATGATCCTAAGAATGTAAAAGCTACAAAAGTACTCCTTAAGAAGAAGGATGCAAACATCATTGCATTGAAGAAACAATTAAACTTGCCATCAACAGAAGATCCTCTAACCAAGGATATGGTAGAAAGTGAACAAAAAAAGGAGGATATGCTCAAGCTTATCATTGAGCAGAATGTATAGTTGAAGAAAAGGGAAGAGAAGATTGAAAAATTATTGAAGGAGAAGGAAACAACATAGCTTGCCATGGTGCCACTCGCAGCAGTCCCAATAGCAGTTGTAGGTACAGAGCCTAGTTCGTCATCAACAACCACTGAGTCTACATCAACAACATCTGATCCAACACGATTATCACAAGAACTGTCAATACAAAAGCAGGAAAAACAGAAACTACTTTAGAAATTCCAAAATCTAGAATTGCAAAAAGTACAAAATGATACTTTGTATCTACAAGAAATGCATAGGACTCACAAATTGAAACTTCAAATCCCGAATTTGGAGAGTGAGTCCCTGATGGCAGACATTTTGGCTCATGCCAAGGAAAGTATTTGGAAAAAAATTAGCCAATCCATGATAGATGTATGGCCATCTATACAGATTATTTTTGAGCAGCAAGAACTCATTACTATATGCAAAGCAGTGATTGAAGAACAAAAAGAAGCCTTGAAGACCAAGCCAATAGAAGCCACATATATGATCAAGGTTTTAAATTCAAAAATAAAAGAAGAATTACAAGAAATAAACATCTCTGACAGAACAACTACCATCTTAGAAATCAAGAAGGTATTACAGAAAAGGAATTTGATCAATCAATTAGAAACTAAATGTCAAACCCTGGATATTTCTGTCATGAGATTTCATTCAAAATTTAATGTTTTAAATTAGAAAGGTTGTCAGGATTAGTAGGTTTGAATGATAAGTTGATTAGATTAGATGATTATTGCAAGGAGCTATATGCTATTGTAGTAGACAGAACCAAATTTGCAGGAGTTAAAGGACAGATAATAGGGAGGATTTTCTAGAAGCCTTGTAATTTGATTTAACCATCTTACTTGAAATCAAACACTTGTTTCTCACCAAGCCTAATTTCAATAGAGACATAGTGGTGGATGAAACATTTAGGAAGATGGTAAATTTCGAAATCCCAAGTGAAAAAAGATGGGATCATTTATGTGAAACAATTGAGTAATTTCTCATTTTAACAGTAGGACAACTCATCAATGTTTTCAGGCCAGATCATCAATAGATCCCCAAAGGATAGAGCCACCTCTTCAATAGTTTCTTAGTTCCTATTATATTGTTCTATTTTTGTAATTTTGTACTAATTTTGTATTTCATTCCGAATAGATTGTAGATCTTTTGCAAAATTTTGTATAAATAACTCCTCCTTTGAGTTGTTATGGGCTGAACCCTTGAACAAGTTATCAAGCAAATTTGCACTAAGCTGGAGCAATTTTGAAATAATAAAAGATTCTGGATTTACCTCATATGGTCTGTTTCTCAGTGAGTTTTATTTAATCTTGTTCATTCATTATGTTTTCTTCATATAAATTAAGTCTTTTGTAGTTATCCGATTTAAAATTTAATAGAATTTCAGTCTCATTTTGATTCCTCCATGAAGTTGTAATTTTAATTAAGAGAATAATTTACAGAACTGTTTGTTATTTTAAGTTCCTCTTTAAATATAAATTACACCGAATCTCTACAACATTTTGATTATATTTTGTTGATTAAGAAAGCAATTTCTTCTTAATTTCTTCTTATAAATGGTTAAATACTCAGTTTGAATATTGAATCAATTATACCTCTCCATGCTCTACTTCTCCATCCAATTAAAATCAAATTAACCATGTGCAGTTAAAGAACAACCTTTTATTTCAATTAAGAATCTATCTACGTTTAAAGCACTTGTTTGTAAAATAGTTCACTAGTCATCCAATCATTTAAAACAACAAAACATTATAGATACTTTGGCATAACTAATTGACATTAGGTTATCTGAAAGGACAACAATAACATGAATACTTGTACATGCATTATGATTCACCAACAATGTCTAATCATGTACAACCCAGGGAACCATGGTAGTGGTTTGGAATGTGTCACAACGCATTTTATTTTCCTTGATGGTTTGAAGAAAGGATAAACCAAGAATGGTTGTTTATGCCATAAAATAATTCATGTTCTTGATCCATGTTCCGTATTTGTTAGAAAAAAAGATACATTGTGTTTTGATAAATTTCCTCCAACACATGTCATTATATCGAGACAGATCATTCTGATTATGATATTTTGTAAATGTTTGAGTCAAATGTTGTGTTAAACCATATAGTCATACTACAAAAACCTTTACAATGGATTTGCTAATATATTTTCATGTTGATTGCACCCTGTCAATTCACATATGGTCCTTATATTATAATCCAATCATTATGTCTGTGGTCTGCGTTTGACCTTTTGATTACTAAAAATATGAAATACTTAATATATAGGTTATGTTGAGTGTGCATTATTATGAAATATGCACATACATAATTTCATATGGAACATGATTTTTATGACCTATATATTGTCCAACATTCTATGATGATGGAACTTTGTCAATGCACACATGAGTTGAAGGCATTCCTTGCAAAAAATATTTCCCTGTGTAATTTCTTTTCACTAATAAATTAGTAATAGTTAATTTAGTTTTTTATTTCTTTGCTTACTAAGATGAAATGATGAATTTATGTGCACAACATGAGTTTCTTCAGTTGAAATAGTCATGGTAGGGGGAGAGATAATAGAGTAAGGGGCCTTGGGGTGAGAAGAAACAAAAGACCTTGATTTTTAGTTCATTTTGATGACGATTGTGAGGAATTAAGACAGTTACTCCAAACTGGATTTTTCAACCTCATATGTCAGCCCATTTTACAACCCTCTCAATCCTTTGTTCACAACCAACCCAATATTGGTATTCCTGTAGCACCTTCCATGTTTGGATAAATATTTGTTCCTACCAAAAATGATTGGAAAAGCATTATCCCTTCATAACCATTGCAATATGTTCAAGGGTGCCGCACTGCTTCTTTTCCTCCACCACCCCCTCCTTTGATACAAACATCTCAATATTTACAATCTATTGCGTCAGGATCTATTCCTATGTTCAACCAACTATTTAATCCCCTCAACCAATCACAAGTCAAGGAAAACAAAAGTTCTATATTACCAAGTCAAAATGTTTCCATCGCTCCTCACACTCTGTGACTTCTCATACTTACTGTGATGAATAGGAGAAATAATTAGAAAGTATGGTTAAATGAAATATTGTATCTCATGAAAAATATGGATTTTAGTTGTATATTCATGTGATTTTTCAAATATGGAATGTTTTTTGTGGATAAACAACAATTTCAGTTTTGATTGTCCCCCAACATCATTTCATTTTCAGTAGATATTTTAGTTCTACAACTTGATTATTCTAGCAAATTTAGTTCAATTTTTATGACATGATGAGGTACCGCATGCACACTTTTATGGACAACCTATATAATTTTGAGGCAACAATACTTTTTGAAGATATTTATGAAATGTGACACACATAATTTGATCATATGGGTGCCTTTTTGTGTTGACATTTTATGGATTATTTCTGCATAATGCTAGGAGGTACAAGGATATTTACATGATGAAAATGATGAGAGGCACAAGGCAAAAATGTTTCTTGTCTTTTTCCTTATTTTTTGGTGCATTCTTAACATGATTTATTTTCTATTGCATAGATATCTATTGGTTTATGTGGATATTGTATGGCATGGTTTTAGATCAACATGTTCTGCATGGCATGTTTCTACATTAGCAAGGTTATACTTTAGCATGTATTGGGAATATGTATGTATGGATTATGATTATCTATTTATTGGTAAATAAATATGGTCGATAAGTGAAATGAAAATTAAAACACTTTGAGGGCTAGGAGGGCCCCACCTACAAAAACATAAATATAATAATGAAAGTTGAATTTTATTTAACTTACCCCTTTAGAAAAATCATTCCTAGTCCCTAAACAAAACATGATTAGAAATCAAATATAACAAATTATCCAAGCAGTTGAACTTCCCAACTGCATTGAAGGTCCTTCAGGGAATGAATTCTATGAAGGGAAAGGAGAGAACATTGTGAGGAGAAGTATGCACTAATTTTTCTATTATCATTATTTCCTCTGATTTATTTTCTCTGAATCAAAGAAGTTGATCTAATGGTGGTAGAAGACTTTGTCCAAAGGGGAGACAAAGTTGAAGGAAACTCCACTTAAATTTTTTGAGTACTTATTCAAGTGTCTTGAATTTTCTACAATTCATTTGCTAGTAGAAGGTCTAGTTTCTTTTGACTAGTGCTAATAGACATCAATTTTGCAGAGAAAGCAAGATATCCAAAATTATATTAGACTATTTAGGTTTTTTATTTAAGCTATTATATCATTGGTTTCTTTCTTGGAATATTTGTATATGATTTCAATTACATTGCAGATGTTCTAGAATTAAGTCTGGACAAGGGTTTTTGCAGAAATCCGCAAGCTTAATTTGTTGTACTCATAAATTATTATAAAAAATTAGCCCTTTTGCAATTCATATTTCGTGCACATTTCCCTAAGATTTTATATATTTATAATAACAAATTTTCTCTTATTTCTTTTAAATTGAAATATAGCTTAAGCTCTACAATGTTTTAAGGTAGTAAGACTTTGAATCACTAATTAGATAGCTACTGATTAAGTCTAATTTTTATTTTAATTGTTGATGTTATTGTATACAATGTCTATTTGTACAAGATTTTGTAACTTTTACTGCATTTTTATAAATATTTCTTTATGTTTTAACTGTTGTTTTATCTCTTGCTATAAATAACACTGTTCATATTGTAAATACTTGTAAATGCCCCCTAAATAATCACTAATCCCTAGGGAATTAAGCAACGAGAAATTTGTCTCATTATCTCACTTGCCCGAAGAGATTCAAGGGGTTGGTTAGGAGAAGTGTAACTCTTCCCTCTAATCAACAATGGTGAATACTGAAAGTCATTATAGTGGGAAGTGATCTTTTTTCACATGGGTCGGGACCTCATTGGGACCTAGGCCAAGGATGAGGTGGAAACATGACGTGGAGTTAGATAGGACATGGCATGTAAGCAACATGTGGAAGGCACCAGAGACCTTTTTGGAGGGCCAAGTGGCCTGATTTTGAGTGACACATGACATCCTTGGAGGGGGAAAATTTGAAATATGATGTCAACATGACTTCAATGGAACACATAAGACTGGTGTGGTGGTGGTGATGCCATTTGATAGGGTGTAGTGGTGCCAATTGGTGTGCTCATGATAACAAGGCAAAGGCCACATCATCACGGTTGTGGAGTATCAAGTTTGGTGTACTACACAGTTTAGCCATGATTAATTGTAGTCAAGTAATGAGAGACAAGGATGGAAATTTACATGAAATATTCTTGTTCATGCCCATGGAAGTTGAATGTGTGTGACACTCTGTAATGGACTCAGGAGACGGGGTTTGCGAAGTGGAAATATTTCCATCACTTGGTGCAAAGTTTGCATTCTGGGACATCATAGGAATTACATTCTTTTGTGTTTCAACATCAAGGGTCAGGGTGTAACGACATGGAAAACCACGTGGAGGTCATAGGTTGACAAGTAAGCACCACATGGCAGTTTTGGTTGACATGGCTTGGTTAGTGACCAAAACTTGTAACGAGCATAAATTTCAGTTCAAGTATTAGATTTCACTAAAACTTATATCATTTTAGAACTATAAATGAGATGAGTACGATGGTGTTTCTCATGGTTAATTTGATAAATTTGGGATAAGAGAAAATATTTATGACCTCAACTTCATAATGAGACAACGGAGGTCAGGTTATTTTTGATGTAACATCTTCCACTACTCAATAATAACCCAAGAAGGTGGGAGGGTGTATTATAGAGTGGTATTAAAGCAAAAAATTCAACATTGGACCTTTGGAGATAAATTTGGGACTCTAAATGCAGTATCATAATATGTTAGAGTCTATCACAAAGTGATGTTTAGAGCATGATTCAAAACTTGGACTAGATGGGGCATGAAAGCAAGAGTTAGAAGTGGAGATTAAAGTTAAACATTGAACCTGAGGAGGCTTGCACACAAGTGAGGAAAACTTATTTAGATAATTAGTTTGTCACTTTCATATTGTTTATTAAAAAGGACAAGACATGCCTTTAAACTTGCAGATGTCTAGTTACTATTTTTGGTAAAATGCGTATGTCAAACCTGCTTGATAGTATGGGTATAAACATGTTGATATGATGATTTTTAAATTCTTCGAATGTATGACTGGCATAGGTTATAGATGTGTAAAAAACAATATATCAACATGTTCTAGAGTAGCATGCATGGTATTAACATGACAAGGTAGCAAGTTAATTTGTTTATGCTAATAAAATTAACAATTAAGCGTGTGTGGCAACACATAAGAAGACACAATTGAAACAAGGAATAAAAGGATGGACAGTTGTGAGGTGCAACATAGCATGGAACAAGTCCATCATATCAGGAAAGAAAAATATTTCCTGAAAAAGAAGAAATAATCAGGAGGTTGAATACTAAGATGTACAAGGTAGAAAATATTAAAAGGATCATTAAAAGACAAAAATAGCAAGCAAGGTTGAGAACAATGTCATGATAAAATCTACCAAACATTCATGGATTGCTGCAATATGAATCAACCTCTTAAGATATAGAATAATGTCATGCTGGCAAGGCTAGAAAGAAACTTTGAAATGTTATAGGGGAAAGAAAATTCGTTTCATGTTAGAAATGTCGAGGGGAACATCTAAGAAGAAACTACCCTGACTACCAGTAAGGGGAGAAAATTTCATGCCAACTCTAAGAAAATGAACCAGTAGCCAACAAGACCAAACAAAGTGACTCAAAGAGGAAGAAGGATGAGGGAGCCTCCACTTAAGCTCTTTGAAATAATGAAAATTTCTTTCTTGAACTATTTAGAGGGATGTTGAAATTTTAAGGTTTCCATGAGCTTTGGGAAGGATTATGGCTAATATTTTGTGCATATGTTGGTGATGGATATACCGAATACATGAATTGTAATGTTCCTTTTTCTAGTGTTCTTTATAAAATGGTTAGGATGGACTTTCAGAGTTGGGGGCAGACAAGTCATAGGTGTAGGTTGGTGTCATCAATGGGCCCAGGGTTCCTTGGAGGGGTTTTGAGGAGTTTCTATGAGGTCTAATGGCATTTTCTTGGTATATTCCATCATCCACACAATTTTCCTTTCTTTATGGCATATTCTGACAAGTTAAAAAAAAATAGAGTTATTATTGGTCCTAACTCAATCAATTACACTTAAGGGGGAACTTCGAGAGGAATACTTGACAGAACACCTTAGTGTAATAGTTCGTTGGAACCATAATGAGAATATCTATGAGATGGGATGGCTAGATGTGTGTTTTAGCGACCAGAGGAGACATAGAGGCCAATTTACCCTTTTTCTACATTAAAAATAATATTTTAATTAAAATAAAAGAGGGAAAAATGTTCCATAATTAAAATAATAATAAAACAGGAGATTTCAGAGGGGTCCATTAGATCTATAAAAGAGGGGGAGGAGGCCATTGGAGCACGTCTTGGATTTGTTATTACTTCTTGTATGAGAGGTTGAGAACCTGGTTCTCTACTTCAACAGTAGCCCTAGGGAGGAAACCCTCAAGTCGTTTCAGTGAGAGTGGACGAAATTGAAAATCAACCTCATCTCCTTGATGGATTCAACCAGAATTCATAGTGCAATGATTGATTTCAGTTCAGTTTTTGGAGGGTCATCACAACAACGTGAGCAGATCCTTGAGGCTAGTTTCCCATCTCAACTATTCTATTATATCAACATGTAAACTTTAGTTATATTATAATAAACCTGAGATTTTTTTCTACTTATCATGTTATGGAATTGCATGAATTTTATCTAATATATTTTACATGGCAATTTTCTATTAATTGAATGGTTAAATTATGAAGATTTTTTGGTTAAACTAAATTTCTGTAAAATTAGAAAAATATCGCATTTGGGGCATTACAGTGGTATCAAAACATCAAGCTTGGCTCAACCTATGGGTTTTCAGTCTTCGATTATGGTTGTTTGAAGGTTTCAAAGGTGCCAAAATTTTGTTTTGTTGGAAAATCCCAAAATTGTTGCATCTTCAATAAAAGATTGACAAATTGACTATCATTCTGGATGAGGGTGGATTTTAAAGGGCCCGAATAATTAAAAAGAAAATCCGTCCAATAATTTATCTCTAGCCAGAGTAGCCATCCATAATTTTATTGTAGAAGCCATGTTATTCTTTCCTAGAGAGAAATAATTTGTTAGGAGGGCTGAGAGATACCTTTGGCATGGGTAAAATCTTCAGCAGGGAATTTCGATAACTTGGGCGTATGCGTTTTTAGAATAAATTTGGGCTCGTTGACTGTTTGATAGAAAGAAAATATGTCAAATAATTTATCTCCAATTAGAGTATCCATTTGTAATTTTATTGCAGAATCCATGCTATTCTTTCCTGGAGAGCAAGAATTTGTCAAGAGGGCCGATAGATACCTTTCGCATGGGTAAAATCTTCAGCAGGGAATTTCGATAACTTGGGCCTATGCATTTTTTAGAAGAAATTTGGGCTCATTGATTGCTTGATAGAGATATCAAAATTATAGGAAGTCGGCCCATATATTGTAAAATCTAAGCTGCTTGAGCTGCCATCAGAAAATCGATCCCCTTATTTGATTGACGATCGAGAAATAAAAATCATATCCCAGAGGACCATGCATTAAAAAATTAAATCATTTGTTGGATTATTGGGGCTTGACCCAGGTTCAGAGTTAATTTAGCCAAACAAATCCTGGTACTATTGGCCCTTTCGGCAATATTCTGTGGAGCACGGATTGAGGTCTCACCCGAAGTAGTATGGGAGGGTGCTAGAACCAGGTTTCCACACCTTGGAGATGTCTAATGATATCAAGTGGTATGCGGTTTGACCCTACATGCACGTCACTTCACACACTTTCCCCTACCTCGCAGTATGATATACTGCCTTCATGCATCCCTACACGGGGGACAAATACTGTGCTTCTGCGTTATTACCCAAGTCCTTACTAGTATTCCAATGTTAGTTGATTATTTTAGCTTACTTGCGTGCTTTAATTTATACTTAACAACATAAATCATTCATATAGGTGCACGCAGTAAATAAATAGTATATTTGCAATTTATATCAAACATGCATTAACCCAAGAACAAATACACAAATGGATAACAAACTTCTCTTTATTAATTCATTCCTCGGTTACAGACTCGACTCCGCCTTGCGCACTCAGCTGCAGGGGTCCACGCACTCAGCTGCAGACTACTAGGCCTCTATGCACTCATCTGCAGAGCCTTCTCCTACCCTACAACCCAAAGACACACTTAACTTAGTCACTTAGACTCTTCCTATCTCTCTTGCTCTTCTATTCTTATATTCTTCTCCTTCTTTACACTTAGAGCCTCACTCTATTTATACAATGCCATGGTCCACAGACCATGGGTAGGTCGATCCAGCTGGCATTACATTACAAAACTAGGGCGGACAACCCTCTGACTCTATCATACATTTCATGCTCCATGCCCGCAATTCAGGGAGTCTTTACAACAATATTGGGTCAAAACCTGGGCATTGAGCCCCAAAACATGCCATGGGGGGATTTCATTCATAACAGTCCCCCAACACAAGAATCATGACTTGCCCTCGAGTCACTCTATCAGTGCAATGATATTTTCACGGAGTCCATCCAACGTTTCTCGAACTATGCGGAGGTCAACAACACACTGAACTATTGCTTGCTCAATCTGCTGCATGCATTGTTCTGAGACCTCTATGTCTGAACTGATTCTCTACATCTATACTGGTATCTGATCCATATGTTTATATTCCCACGCCTTTGTTCAGATCCTTGGAGCGAGAAGACTGTGCTTTCGTCGGTTAGTCAGATAACCAGGCCACCCGTGTAGGGCTTCAAGTGGTTGCCATTCACCTTCCCTAGGAAAGGTTCTCCATTTAGTTTGACCGGCTATACTATGTCTCCATATGTGACCTCCTTAACCAGGCAAGGTCCCAACCAATTCATTTTGAACTTTATCGGGAATTTTTCGAACTTACTGTCATACAACAACACTAAATCATCTACCTTGAAGGTGCACAACTTAATATGGTGATCGTGTCAGGCCTTTTCACACTGCTTTTGTACATGCTGATGAAAACTAGCCAAGAACTGTTCCTCCTCAATTTCTTCATATTGTGCGAGCCTTTCTTCCAGAACTTCACAGTCCATCATACCTGTGAGTGTAGCTATTCCTAAACTAGGTACAATATTCTCCATCGGCATGACAACTTCCAGAACATAAGCTAACGGGAAGGTGTTTGTCCTGTCAGTGTCTTTCACATTGTCCTATAAGCCCATAATACTGCAGGTAAACGCAGGTCCTAGTCAGTGCGCTTCACATGGTGGACCGTGTTTAGTACTTCACATACTTTGTCAAAGGCTTCCACGTGGATAATATTCAGTGTGCTTGGTCTTATCATACTTCTTGGTTGTTGTTTGTGCCATCGTCTTGCCCCCTCCTGCTTTTCAACCAAGTTTCCTATAGCGAGGACGGTGTGCGTTCGTGCAGGTTGCACACCATACGCTTGTACCCATCTGAAGAGGTGGGCGTGCAAGTTGTTTCATTCGTCATATGCGGCTCTCACCCAAACTGAGGCTTTCCAAAGTGCATGAGAATCATCCTTCTGTATTCATGCAAGTCCTTAAAAATTCTTTGATGCATACCTCACCATCTTGAGGGTGTAGTGCGTAGTGCCCATTTCAGAGCATCGAAATGCTGCTGTTCTAGTACTTCGCTTTCAAATTTGGTCAGGAAATCATCCACCTCGGTCAATCCGTCATACATAGGCAAATCTCTTACCTTTGTTGTCATGCAGCACAACGACCTTTTCGTCATGTTGCAGTTGAGCGTGGTTACCTCGTGTAACCGGTTCTACCATTGTTCTATCTCTTCGTCCGAATCTAATGTGCAGGAGCTTTTGCGCTCCCATGAAATCTTGCCATCCACTATTGGATTCAGCCAGTCTTGCTCTCACACGATTATCTTGAAGACACTGTAGATTTTCATTGCTCTCATAGTCTTGCACTGGTTCTATGTAGCGCGATCCTTCTGCAGGGTCTAAAGGTAACACTACGCGTAGTGACTTTTTCTCGAAAATCATCTTTCCTTTCTTTAGATTTATCACTCCATTCATGTCAGTGGTCCAATCTATTCCCAGTAGCGCAGGGTAAGGATTGTTGTCATCAACAATCTCAATCACTTGGAAATCTGCAAGCGTACTTGCACCTTCGATATCCACTGTTATTCCTTGCAATCTTCCCATAGGTAGAATATTTTGCTGGTTCACCATTTGTAATTGAATAGTAGACCATTGCATCATGGGCCTACCAATGTGCTCCCATTTCTTCTTTGGAAGGATGTTCACATCTGATCCTAGATCCAAAATCACTTAATCCATTTCATATTCCTTGATCTGCATAGTCAATCTCATCTCCCTTCGTGTTCGCGTGGTGTGCTTCCCGAGCTTTGAGACTATGCAGGTTCTCCTAGCGCGGTCTCAACACATCTAGTTATGAGTTCTTGCAGCCCTTTCACAACTTTGTTGTCGCACAATAGCTTCATGCATGTCTCCAAAAAGATAGTGAGCATTGATGGGTCCATTTCTGGTTCCAGTTTGTCTTTACTACCTGAAGTGGAGGCCTTCGCGAAGCTCTTCTTAGCTTCCATGAACATCTCCTTAGCATGCTCCAAATAAGATTTTGGTTCCTTTGTTGGAGCCTTACGAACCCAGGTACTCTCTTCGGGCTTCTTGCCTTTGTCATCTCCTGTCGTAATACCACTTCGGACAATGATATTTACATTCGGTTCTTCCTCGCATGGCGCAGACCTCATAATTTGCAAGTTCTAAGTCGGGGGAGGTTGGAGCGCTCCTTGATTGTGCAACCTCACCATCAGCATGGGATAGTCCTCTGTCTCATGATTAAACTGGGTACAATATAATCATGATGGTCTCGTCGAATTTGTGCAATCAAGGGCATAATTCCCTGGCCCTCTGCAATTGTAACAGATCAGTTATCTGTGACCACTTCCTGGTCCCATTCCACCTCGACCTTGTCTGCACCCTTGAAATCCAGTGCACACCATCCCTACATTTTGATCGAGGGCCTATGTTTCGGTCTGAACTTTGTAGGTATGAGTCTGTCCATCCTCAGTTCATAACTTCTACATGTGCGCTCATTGTGGCCTACTGACCTGCAGAAATTATAGAACAAATACTAGGAACTCTGCGTATACTTCTGTAATAGATGGTAGTTATCTGTAGCATGCTTCCCTCCTATTTGACAAATCGCGCACCATAATGCAGGCACCATGCTTAGTCCTTCTTGGGCCTCTGGTCCTAATGGTAATAGTCCTCTTGCCGCCAGGTAGTTCACGAATATTGGACAATGGTCCTTGTCATGTCCCTAACCTTTGCACTTTACACACTATACCTCCTTGCGCGCCTCTGGGCGAGCCATCCTATCTTGTTTCAAACTCTGCATTTCATGGCACAAGTTTTTCAAATACGCATGGATTTGTTGGACTCCCAGGTTAGGATCTTGTATCGAGGTCTCATGTAGTCTCATTGCGATCTCCAAGGCCTCGGCCTAAGTGGATAACTTCTACTATGACGGTGCATTCCTTAGATGCGGTGTTAGCAATGCTACAAACCATGCACAGTGTTGGCCATCCATCAAGGTCATATTGGCTTCACGAATCATACACTTCAATATCTGATCTAGCTCCCAGGGGGTCTCGCTTGGAAGCATTACAATCTCCTTAAATCTAATAATTGACTATGTCTCTGATTTTGGCCTGCTAAATTCCCTGTTTAGCACAGCTTGGATATCTTCGATCCCTGCATTTGGATTTTCATTCGAATGCTTAATGTACCACATGAGTGCACAATCCTGAATGACACTGACCAACATTTCTTTATTTATATTGTCATTCGCGACTCCCTGTGCTTCCCATACAGCCTTTACCATGAACCAAAATTGGTCTGGATCTTCATTGCCTACCCCTTTGAACACTGGCAACTTTATCGCACTTGCCATATTGAATTGTCGTGGTGGCGGAGGTGGTGTGGGTGGAGACAGGGTTGAGGATGGTGAAACTGGTGGTGGTGTAGGTGGGGGTGGTATGTGCGGAATTTTCTACCTTATCAAACTCATCGCACTTCTTGGTGAAACTTTCGCGAGCTCTTCCTTTCTTTCCCATGGAGGTGAAATCAAGGGGCTAGACTCTAGTTCTGCGCTACCTTCATTTTTTTAGATTCTTCCACTTCGCGTAGCCCTAAACATCAATTT
>APFE031467469.1:9484-19919 GCA_000404065.3 Pinus taeda
GATTTGAGCCAGTGATTGATTCAGATTTGAGCTAGTTTGTGTGTAACAGGTGGAGATAGTATTGAGTACTTGCGAGGAGTATTGTACTATGTATTGTTACATGTTCTCAATCAATACAATATACAAATAGTTGGGGGTTTTCAGCTTTATTCTTTCCCCGGGTACATACTATGGTGATATGTGTGATTGATGCTTCACTGTGCGCATGTGAATGTTTCTTAATACTGCTAGATTGATGATCAACCTAGAAGAGGTTATGTATTATGTATGATTCCGTAAATAGTGTATAATCAGGATAATCTCTATGAATAAGTGTCATATTATTGAAAATTTCTACACAACTTCGTGTGCAGGGTATGAAAAACATTGGTGAACTCTGGCACATCATGGTCCCTTCCCTATCGCAACTTGGTCCACTTTATGTATTTGTTGTCATAGCTCCTGACAGGGTAGTACTTCTCCTTGATGGCATCCCAGAATGAATTCCAATTGGGAGTGGTTGAAAATAGTGAGTTCGTACTTTCATCCTTCTGCTGCAGTAGGTTTCCCACCAGTCCTTGACATGGGGGGCTGCTTTGAGAAGAGCAAAAGTAATCTTTTCCCAGCCGGAAAAATCATGAACTGAAAAATACCCTTCTAGCAGATTTAACTATTTATCTATGACATCTACATCTATCTGACCCTCGAATATGGGGATTTCAATGTTAACTTGTATCTTAAATGGTGTGGGATTTCTAGAGTAGCTGCTGGAAGTAGATGCGTTGCCCATGGGTAGCCGCTGAAGGATTTGGGTAAAGTTGTCCATCATCACGTTCCTTTTTCGCTTGAGGGCCTCTTCGAGCAATATTTTGATAGGATCTTCTAACCCCTCATCTTTCTTTTCATCCACCATTGGAGGCCATTGGGATTTTTTAGGCTATTCTTCTAAAGGTTCGAACAGTTCAAGCCCTAACTCCTTATATCCTGACCTCGTTGGGGACATGCAAAGAAAAATAGAGAAAGAGTAGACCCCTCTAATACCACTGATCTGGATTTAAACAAGAATGCAATAAAGTAAAGAAATAACCATAAGTATAGAGATGCAATAGAAATAATACTTCATTTCATTAATGTAAAATACTGAAATATGCTTACAAACAGAAATGGAAATAAACTAGCTTGGGTGATGGTAGCTTATCTCTAAGGAGAGATGTGAAGGCTACATGCCTCTAAATTGTCTTACAATGATGCTCGAAGGCCTATTTATTGTTGAGAAACAATGGAAAACCCTAAACATCCAAAAACCTAACCCTAGGAGATGAAGCGCCAAACTATGGGCCCCGTTTTGGGTAAATTGGTACATCAACTTCCAGGGGTCGTAACTTTGGCATACGATCTTCGTTTGATGTGCACAACACCTCATTAGAAATATCTATCTAAGGAATACAAATTTGGGATGAGAAACATCAGTCCATGGACCCATGTTGCTCCCAGGTTTTCCAAAAAACGTTGTTTAGGGCATCAAAATGGCTCTGGAAGGTCAAGACCCAAAAAACTGCCAAAAATAGTAAATTGTGCTACAAATAAGCAAACTGAAAAACTGAAAGAGACAGTTGTGGGGGTCCAAGTGGGATATTTGGGTGGCCACCAACATCCACATCAATCAAGAACCTAAATCAGTCACAAAAACAAGAGCTCGACAGCTACAAAATCGATCAATTTCGAAGTATCTCATCAAGTGGAAGAACTTACCCGCTGAAGGTTCCACATGGGAGGATGATAATTTTATACAAAAGCATCCAGAGCTACTCAAGCATTGAGGAAAACATGATTTTGAAGGATAGGGGCATGTTAGGTCACTATAATACTAATGATTCCCCCATTAATATTGTCATTGTAGCCCTTATTGTTATTATTATGCCCCTATTATCCCCATATTGTTATTATTGTGCCCCATAGAAGACCACTATTGTTATTGTTGTGCCCTTATATTATTATTATTATGTCCACTTTGAATATATTGTGACCCCTTAGACCCCTATATATAGAAAGGAGGTTTTTCATTTGTATCATCCAAGAATTGTTCATTTGTGTAATGTAAAGGAGGTTGCCCCCTTGAAGAGGCTGATTTTGAAGTCGTTGATCTATCTTTTCTTCTATTTTGTGAGTTGGTTACATAACATATTGGTTTGCCTCACTATATGGCACTTTCCTTAGGGCATTTGACAGACAAAAATCTCTGCATCTTCTACCAAGGTATGCCACCGATAAGTTATTCATGAAATAAGTTTTGTATCATCTCTCCATAGGGTTGTCAACAACTTTGCATAAGAAGAAGAAAGCACCATAGCCAACTCTTCCTATGAAAATCATATTGTACGAGATCAAGAATATGAAATTTGTGGATACCAAAGGAAAGGAAATGAGAAATTTTGTATTCATTAGTCTAGACCTCAATCTGTACAATCCCTGGAATTTTTGCAGATACCACTCTGCGAGGATCCATTTCCAATGGCTAAGTGGGACCTTTCACTGGTTGATGGATGAATAATGGAAGAATTTTTACTATGCCTCCAAGTCCCATGAATCGATTAGTTTTGCAAGCACTTCACAAGTTTCTCTATACCATGGAATCACTCTAGAGGTAGCACCAGTGAAAGAGAACAACCCAGTGTGCAAGAAGGGAAAGAGGAAGGTTGTACATATTCGAGGGGGGGAACGAAGCTGCAAGATGAAAGCAGATCTAGTCATTATGAGAGAGGCTATAGCAATGGAGAAAAAGAGGAAATAAAGGGTGTAAGAATAAGAAAGTAAGTATAGGTAAGAATGAGAGCAGAAGAGATGGAGGAAGAAAGGAAGGAACATGAAGAGGAGGAAAGGGGAAAAGTAATAGTAGAAGAAGTAGCACAAAGAGAAGTTGAAGTACAAGGGAAAAACTGACAGCTAGAAGAGAAGAGAAAATAGATGCAAGATAAAGAGATTGCTCAATATATTGAGGAGTTGATAGAAATCCAAGACATAGAGGAGGAATTTGAGCCTTAGAATCAAGATGTCAACCTGATGCCAAGTACACAACAGGTCACTATTCAGTCTCCCCATCCTTCGAGATAGCAAGAACCATGTGAGGAAGAGGAAATTGTTCCTTCTGATGATGGTCTGGTTATGGACACGTACAATTTGACTTATGATGAGGTTCAGAAAATTTATTTTACAAGTGAGGAAGAAACATTTTCCAAATTATCTCGCATCTCCTACCTTCATCAGAGAAAGGGTGATCGTGACAAACACAAAACGAAATCTAGGTGCAATTGTTGCAGCCAAATTGGCCTTCACATGTGCTTTAAAGTCAAATGTGGACTATTTGATGGTCGAGAAAAAGCAATTGGAAAAGAACTTGCAGGTTGCTAGGGAAGAGGTTGAACAACTTCGAGGAGAGTTACAAAACACAACTCTCGCATGGGTCTATCTGGAAGAACTAAAGGTAGAGATACTCGGTGAAGTATTGACACAGGGAGAGACCATGCAGATTCTTTATGAGGATCTTGTTACCATGCATAAGGAAGTTTTCCACCTGCATGGGTTGCAATAGAAGTGTAAATATTATGTCAAAACTCTCAAGGTTGTGCAATCAGCTATTGTTGTCGTGCATGAATGGTCAATGCAATACAAAGGGGCATCACTTGAATTAGGAAAAAATGCAACGCAAGAGGCAGAGTTGGAGAAGGAAAAGGTTCAGATGCTCATCTAGAAAACAAATAGCTCACCTCATTCATTTCCAACATGCATGCCTCATACGCAAGTATTTACAACAGCCTAGACTTCTTGGTGAAATCACATGGTATCCCACCAGTCGGCTCACTCATGGAGATCAAGTTGAGGAATCAAGTTAGGAAGGTGATTGAAGAATACTTAGAACAATTGATACATGTAAATCAAGGAATATCTTGAATTAAATAGACAGAATATGCAAAAGTACATTGGTGGCCCTGTCCAAATCAATGCAATGTTGCTCTTGCTCAATAAGGAAACACAAATCGGTTCCAAGTCAGTGTACCTGGATTCCATGGAGGCTAGATTCTGCTTCCAACGTGATACTATCGTATAGTTTAGGGATGTCATCACCCAGTACAAATCTTGGCAACATTACGTAACCAAGAAACACCAAGTGGAAGTTGTTGAGTAGGAGTTTCCCCAAACTCAAGCTTAACTATTTTGTCTTATTAGGTTTTCTAGTTGGCTCTACCCAATTTTTTCTTATATGAGTATAAGTATATTATAATATTCTTTTGTAATTAATTTGTAAGTGGAACTCCAAATTCTAATATTGGAATGTGAAGAGTCATGATGTAATGAATGTAATGAGTCATTTTGTAAAGACGTTTAAGAGTCATGAGGGAAGTCCAAGAGTCACTAGGGGAAGTGAATAGCCACCCCTTTTGTTATAAATAGACCATCATAACTCATGTAAAGGGATTTTGGGGAGCCAAGATTTTCGATAGGCTTAGGCTTAGGATTAGGAGCTTGGGAGTTTGTGAGAGCCTTGGCTTCCACGTAGCATAGAGGGGGTATCTTTCTTTGGAGGAGCAAGTTTTGACTTCATGTTCCACTATTGGGGCTAGTGGTTCATCAATGGTGTATGTATGATTGGAACTTTCACTTAATAAAATATCAGTGACGACACGTTTTCATGCATATGTTGTGAATATAGTAGGACTATTCTTGTTATGTTTGCAATGTATGTTATTTAACTTATGCTTATGCTTATGAACTATTTCGTTTGCATTGGTAAAAATCTTGTTGAATGCGTGCTATTGTTTAATTCCATCACTATTAACTTGTAAACTATTTTACAAATTAGCTTGTGATGTCTTTATTCTCATGTGTTCCTTCCAGAAAGCATACTATTATAGGCTTCTAAGGGACTCACTCTTTTTCCCTTCTTGTGTTAGAACCTCCCTGTATTGCACTTGAATTTTCACAAGTCACACACTTGTTCCTACCAAAGTCACCATACACCACTCTATGCGTTATTGTAGCCAAGGCACATCAATAAAACCCATTGCATCAACAACCGGGTCACATTCCCAATGGGACTCTTACGCTAAATGGTGTGAGGTCTAATTGGGACTTCAAATCAAGGAGATTGATGAGCCCTAAAAATGGGTAACTTATTGGGCTCATTTTGCTTATTATTCTCGATTAATCCACCATTATTCATATTTTTATGCATGCTTTTGAATATATTTATGTTAATTGAATGAATGAGAATAGTCACTTGACCACAAAGTCTAATATGTGCTTATTGCAGATTTCTGGACATCTTTTGGACCAAGGTCAAGCATTTATGAGCCAATTGATAGCCAAATACGAGGGAACAAGGCTAAGGATTGGTAGGAAGGGTGTATCCTAGACTAAATGGCCCCTTCCTCGAGTTCTCCACCATTAGCTTGGAGTTCAAAAACCCACCAAAGATGATTTCCAAGGGCAGCCGAGCAGATTTTGTTAAGTGGCTGATTACTTGCAGTTTTGAGCAGCCAAGCCCCTCTAGTTAAGGACGGATGTTGGAGGCCCTCATGGTGCATAAGTAGGAAGGCTTCAAGCCTTGATAGTTTACCTCTTGACCAGTTGTTTTTCGCACTTTAGTGCTGCTCTGCCTTTCAGCTCATTTTCGAGCTCTTGCTGTAAACATTTTTGTGACATGATTATTTTTTGAGTAATGGAGATAAATTTCACTTTGCACTAGCTCTGAGCTTTTCTTAGGAGGTTGTAGCTCTTGGGGTTGGGCCCAACCCAAGTGCCAGTACCTCCTTTGTGTATTTTTATATGTTTTTCTTGCATTCATAGAATAATTTCTGCTATTTAGGTTAAGATCTTGCTTTATTACTTATGTTGTTTTAGATGATTAAAATAATTTTTCATGCTTCAGGTTGATTTGATAGTTTGGTAACAGAAAAGATCTGCAAAAAGGCCATCAAGCAATCCTTGATCTCATCTCTCCCTCCTTGGGACCATGAGCTGAGACCAAGGCATACTTGCTGCCACAAAAACACTATTTTTTCCTTTCCATGTGATTGTTAGTGTTAGATTTTTAGTTGGAAAAGTTGATACTAGTTGTACTTGCATATTTAGATCTGTTCTTGCTTAGTTTTCCATAGTTATCTTGCATGATTTCCTGTTTATAACCTTTTTTTCATTATGCTTCTAGTTTTTAGGTCAGATTAGGTCAAAATAGATAAATCTCTGGTTTTTCTAGACTTTCTTCGATCAGTTTTGAGAAATAGTGTGTAGATCACCTGTAATACATCCCTGCCTATCCTTCCTTCATCATAAAACCTACTCCAACCCCAAATTCTAGATTCCTTCCCTTCATTTTCCACACTTTTCTAATTTGACCTAATTTCTACTTTTTTGTGCAACATTGCTCCCTCCATCCTTGAACAAATCCAACCATCTTCATCACTCCTTAGCTTCATTTACCAAGTCCTACATGCCTTCACATCCTCATCCATCCACCATTTCCACTTTCCCACCATTTTTCCTCCATTAACCCTCAAAATTCCTCTTTCGGCTCTTCCTGTAGAACCCTTGCAAACTTCCTACAGTAGCTCACGTGAGCAGTTTTTCAAGATCGGATTGTTGTGAAGTTCTCTTGAAGGGTGCTAGGGACCCCTTAGGCCCTCTTCTCACCTTCCCCACCTCGTGCAAGTGCCCACTCCATTTCCTTTTGCCAATCAACCTCTGCATAGTCAAAAACAATTAAAGCACATACATAATAATTCTGCAAGATTACTCAAAAATACAAAAATATTTTTTTTCCAGATTTTACTTTAGAAGTAGCTTAATCACATACATTCCACCTTTGCAAGAGTCAATGGCATCCATTTCCACCACTTTCATCTATTTTCTTGCATTGGTAGGGTTAGTCGGTAAAACTAGGGTTTGCCAGGGTTTGCATTTTCTTTCAACTTCCAGCTTCTTTCTACAAGTAGATTAGCCTCCTTTGAGTTAGCTTTCATCCATCACAGTTAAAATCTTCTTCTAAGAGCTCATAGAAGTTGGCTTAAGCTCCTAGTGAACTTGTGCCAGCGGATCAAGTGACAGCTTGCGGCAAGAGCTAATACTTGTGCATATAGCACCATCACTTCCAAGTTTGTTACAAACAACCGGGTTGATAAAAGTAAAGAAGGGAGTCCCAGGTTTTGCAGCATCATTGCTACAATACTAGAGCCCACCAAATTTTTGGCGTCGTTGCTGGGGAAGCATCAGAGTACTAGTGATTACTGCTTTTCTTCTATTTTCTACTGCAACATTCTACTAAGTAGTTTATTTCAGCAAGAGTAGAGTAGTTGTTTCATTTCCATTCTGCAATTTCCTTTTCGCAAAAGTAGATTAGACATTTCCTGCTTTCCTAGACTAGCATTTCAATTCTACAAGCGTATACTAGCATTTCAATTCTGCAAGCGTAGCTGAGCATTTCATCTTTGCAATTTCATTTCAACAACATAGATTAGTCATTTCCCGCTTTCGTTTCAATTTTGCGATTTTCGTTCCAGCAAGGTTTACTTTAGTTACTTGCAATTTATTGTTCAAACACTTTCGGTTTTGCAGGTACAAGCAGAAAAACACAAAAATCCACCAAAAATATTTCATTTCATGCCTCGTAGGAACAAAGACAATACATGAAAATTCTTACCCAACACCCCCACCACATCACTGAGTCACCCTTCTCTCTTCTTCGGTGGCAGTGAACCTCCAAAGATATATGAGGATCCTCTAATAGAAGAAGAGCAAGAAAATATTTTTCCTGAGACCATGGCTGAACACAGAAACGGTATCAGAGATGAGGAGAGAATAGAAGGTGCCTTTCGCATCCGAGAGACCACTAGGGACACAAAAATGAAAAACATCAGTCCCTCAGCCTTACCTCACTTCCATGGATTGACCATTAAAGACTCTGATACCTTCTTGTTTGAGTTTGTTGTCCTTTGTCGAACTTATGACTATGTAGAAGATGAGAAAAAGTTAAAACTCTTTTCCTCTACCCTCAAGGATGCAGCACTACACTGGTTCATGGGGTTACCTGGAAACAGTATCATGACTTGGGCTCAAATGTAGCATGCCTTTAACAACAAATATCGGGATTACTGTAGGTCAAAGGAAACGAAGGGAGATATTTCGAATGACCAAGGGAAGTGATGAATCTTTAGAAGACTATGAAGAAAGGTTCCAACTCAGTTATAAAAGGTCCAGGTGCACACTTGACCCCGAATCTCTGAAGCTAGTTCTGCTCCGAGGAGTCCCCGAAGACCTTCTAGGTACCCTCCATTTGCTAGCTGGAGGAGACATCTACCAACTACCTTATGATAACATAAAGATTGTGTTTAGAAACCATTCTAGGGTAGCCAGGAAAAGAGGTAGGGGGAATCAACTTTTAGCCAGTGCCACCTTCTCCAAACATGAATTTACAAATCAAATGGAAGACCTTAAAAGTGAGATGAGACATACTATTTCCATGCAACTGGATACTTTCTGAATCTAGCAAAAGAAAGAGGAAGCTGAGAAGGCTTTGGCCATCTTTTGTCCCAGATGTACAAGGAAGCATCCTCGAAACAATTGTCCATTGCACTCAGTAGAGGTATGTTTCATTTGTGAGGAAAACCACCCTACAAACTAATGCCCAACCTTACCCGGATTTAAAGCTATGTACCAAGGGGCTGAAGGAGCCACTGAACCACTCTACTTCCTCAACCAAAGGAGGCCACATGGATCCAGACCTTACCAGCAGGGGATGCAAGGGACATCCCAAACTTATTACAACCCCAACCAATCCACTCACATACCTTCTTGGGGTCCCCTAGCTCATCCTTCTTGGTCCACACCCCCTCCTTGGTCATATCCATCTCAATACCATATTCAACCTACTGCTCATTCATTTCATTCTCATGTTCAACCACAACCTCAGTGGAATGCACCTCAATAGGGGTGGAGGCCCTATACAACTCTCTTCCTACCATTTTTCCTCCACCACCTACTCAACCACAACCATTACCTCTTGCTCCTCCAGGACAACCCCATATGCCTGCTCAACCAAACCTGAACCCCAATAACATACAGGCCCAGCAGGTATATACTGGAGAGACAACATTCCCTACCTATGTTGTGGAGCTTCAGGAGATCAACCTATGATCTGGGAAGTTCCTCCCATATAGCCAACCTCCTCTAAGGAGGATGAAGAAGAGAAATAGGAAAGTGAACCCAAAGCCATTCCACCCTTTCCTTAGAGACTAATTAGAACCACGCAACCAAACCCAGAAGAGACTGAACTTATAGGAGAACTTAAATAGTTGTGTGTAAAAATACCACTTTTCTAGGCCATCAAAGATGTACCCATCTACAACAAATTGATCAAAGAGAAGTTTTTCAGGCACCCAGTCAGATGCAAGAGAGATGCCCCAACTATCAATTTCATAGGACAACTATCTGACTTGATGCTGGGACAAGTAGTCTGTCCAAAATATCTGGACCCTGGGAGTCCTGTAGTTGATGTCCACATCAATGGCACCATAATCCCTCACACCCTAATTGATCTAGGGGCTGCCATTAATGTGATGACCAGGGACACTATGCTCAAAATCAACCTTCAGAGTTCCCTAAGAAATACCGTGACAGTACTGCAGTTAGCAAACCGCGCCACCGTGACTCCCGAAGGGATTTTGGAAGATGTCATGGTCTTCGTTGATTCTTGGGAGTACCCTACGGACTTCTTGGTCCTTCAGGCAAAGGCAAAACTCACTAGATACCCCCTCATTTTGGGAAGGCCTTGGTTAACTACTACAGATGCTTACATCAGTTGTTGAGCTGGGAGCATGACCATTAAGAATGGGCCAATGTCCAAATAGCTAGTCCTATATCCTCTTGCCCAACCTCTGCTCAAACATGACTTACCTCTCTGGTTGGAGGAGGAAGATGAGGATGAAGTCTACTCTACATCAATGTGCACCATGGAAGCCACCAGGGGAGGTCCTCAAACCGAGGATGACCTTATTGAGAAGTTAATTCAAAATCCACCTCCCAGTGTGTTGCCATTAGAAGAGTTGGTATAAGACACCCAAGCCAGTGCTTTGGTGGATCTCTGTGTGGTTGATCCGACCTCTTCTCGAGTTAAGAATGTGGAATTTGGCCCTGAAAGAACCTTGAAGATCAGCTCATCCCTATCTCCCTCTCAAGAGAAGGAGCTGTGTAGCTTATTGAACCGCCATTTGGATGCTTTTGCTTGGAGTTATAAGGAGATGAAAGGAGTCCACCCTTCGGTTTGTACCCATCACATTTACATTAAAGAGGATTGTACCCCAGTCAGGCAGCCTTAGAGGAGAATGAATCTAGCCCTTAAGGACATTGTCAAAGAAGAACTGCAAAATTTGTTGGATGCAAGATTCATCTACCCCATCTCTGACAG